>JACCGJ010020523.1:0-178538 GCA_013407085.1 Atriophallophorus winterbourni
CATTCGTTTTAGAATAAATTTACTATTAATAACATGAACTTGGAATTAATGTTGTGATCTGTGTGCTGTGGCATCATCTATTCATCAAATGGATTACACGCATGCAGAAACACAAAGGTAAGACATTCTTCACTACTTTATTGTTTACACGTGTACAGAAAAACGGCGCCAAAATCACATGTCTGACAATGCGTTTTACTTACAACGAACTCCGCTTATAACGAACATTTTACTCTCTCCCCAGCGATTCGTTGTACCCGGGTTCCACTGTACTTGGTACTAACCTGTTTACTCTGATGCACATAAAGTTTATCATTCCATCGCTATTATTAGATTCGTGCACTGATCAATACTACTTAATATCATGTGCCTCATAATAAGCCAATCGTCCCAGTGTGTCTATAACATTTAGGCACTCTGTAGTGTTTCATCTCTCGCATTCAAGAGTTAATTGTGATTGATAATAAAATGGGCTCGTTTTCTATATATGAATGTAACGAAGTGCACGATGCAAAAATTACTACTAACTCCAAAGAAGGACAGTAAATGCCTTAACTTCAAATACGACTGGTGAACATATGGCCTTTTTAGAAACTCCCTGGGGATGTTGTTGCAGGTCAGACAACTAACAACGGTTTTCCACACAACCTTTTACCACGTTTTGCAATTGGCTAACCAAATCTACTGATTTTGATTTGACCCCAAACATAGGAGTTTTATGTGTCTCAGACTCGAACTATACTCCTTGAGGACTATACCCATAACGATCAAAACGTACATTCTCCCAACTATTCAATACCCATCACAAGTTCGGACTCCGTGGCTATAGAGAGAATTTATTGCTGTTTGACAGAACCCTCCAACCAAAATCGTCATTGTTTTCCATAAGCTAACATAAATGGAACGAATGCAACTGCTGAGCCACCACACCACCATTCAAAGAAGCACTCGGAGTGACGTTTTACTTTAATTCAAAATATTACTTACTCCAAACCATTTTTTTAAAATATTGTGATTTGTGACATACACATAGCCACTCAGCTACATTGCAAACATCCCATTTTCATCTTGACTGTATCTGTTGATTTTATTCTGTACGAGCTTGTCCTTTTGAAAGTGTTCTGTGTAATAATTGTCAGCGCTCTTAGTCTGAGGCATGCATTCTAAATCCGGACACACATTTATGTTAACACGATTTGACTGCACTTGAGTATTATCCCCTCCTAAGTTGACTATGCATGACATTACATGGAATTAATGACCTCGTCTTGGATCTATTTCGTCTTCCTGTTTGATATCCTGTCTTAATTGTGAAGCAAAGTGCTTTTTGCCACCATAAAATCTTGAATCTGGTTGCTTTTAGCAACGACCTTTTAACCCCGTGCCTAATAGATCAACTCTAAATAAACCCGGCTTGTTCGCCGAACTCAGCATAGCTGGTAGTACGATTGGATGCACATTTCAAATTAGTTGTTCTAGCCTTTGTTTAGTATGCAGATGGACGGTTGGGCATAATAGGTAAAATACGAATTCAGACCCCCTTGAATCCGTGATCACACATTCTATTCTATTTTCATTTTGTTTTGGTTTCATCAAGCGCTCTATGGTTATTACATTACCACTTCCCTTAGGTAGTACTCACCTCGCTTGATTTCTTCCAAAACAGTTACGGTTATTCTGGTCAGTCGTTTGGTCTATCGAAAAGGTATCGATCTTCTGGTCGCTATCATTCCTCCGTTGTGCGCGTTGTATCCAAACTTACGCTTTATTATCGGTGAGTGCTTCCAGACTGAAGAATGCTTTTCGGTCCCCGTTGTACTTCTTGTTCAGTTTGCGTTCCGTTTTCCTAGGTGGTGATGGTCCTAAGAGGCTTGATCTAGAAGAGGTACGTGAACGTTACCGACTACATTCTCGCATAGAACTACTCGGTAAATTGGATCCTCAGCAGGTTCGGGATGTGAGTTTCGTTTCGTTTCGTTTCCATAGTACAAATTTCTCGTTTTGACATGTGTGTTTTCAAATACTCCTATTGCGTAGTGGTCAGTAAAGATGCACGCGGTGTTGACGTTTTGTTTTATTTCGGCACAGCACGATCTTGCATGTTTAGTTGTTTTTTGACTACTATACTTAGTGTTTAATTAGTTCGGCTCAGTTAAGCTAGGACAGTTTTGTTGGCGAAATCAGATTAACAATACATTCTGTTGCTTTTATTGTGTCGACTATTAAGTGGATCATTGCAGGTGTTTCCAATGACTGCAGATTGTTGCACCGTCCGTGAATGCCTCATCGTAGATGACCATATTGTGCCATGTAGGATGTTAATACCTGAATGGCGATCTAATCTCGCTTACTTGTTTGTGACATTGAGCTCCAATTAGCTGAACCAGCCCATTGGTTGAGCGTGAAATCGCTAAAAGCAGCTTGATTTTTCCGACTTCTCTGTCTACCGGTTCTCGCAAACGCGTAATATTGCGAAATAGCGATCGGGGGAGGATGGTCCTCATTGATGGGATTTCTACATGTGTTATCGATAGGCTATTAAGTCCAGGTTGTTGAGTACCCTATGGCTTCGATTGTTCACTTGTTTCTTTTCTAATCATTCCCTCTTGAAATAGTCTTTTTATCATTGTCTGTCATGGCAGTTCGACTTTTTCACGATGGTCTTTCCCATGGATCTAAAGTTGGAATTTTGCACAGAATTTTATAATGTCAGACATTGAAAGATTCGATAACAAAATCAACAAGTGATCGATGCACAAGCGATTATGGACAACTGTAAACAAACTATACCAAGAAGAAATGATTACAAAGAAAACGTGTGCGCAGTAGGAACTCAATAGATCCCGCTTTGCTGTCTACCGAGAATGTTTAAAGATTCTGTAAAGTTTCATCCCGATTAATTGCGATCTACCAATCGCTATTTTAGATCTGCGATTGTGTTTGATTAAAACTAATCAACTTATTGAATTTCCACTCGTTTGTAAAAAGTGCAACTCAACATACACACTCGTAATATCGGATTCATTCACTGAGCGTGGACGTCCTTATTCTTTTGCGATCCTTGTTGTTGGCCTGCTTCGGTCGATGTCGACCATGGATGTACATCACAATCGCATGAATTTCATGTTTTACGGCTTTTTGAATGACTAGACAGTCCGATTCGAGAGGAACAATCTCTCCCGCAGCGCTGGCAATGATAGTCAGAACCCTGTTCTTGGGCGTCAGTTACACGCCGACGGCGTGATCTGAGTTCAGCAGCCAAGAGCTGTATCTGCCCTCCCAAGCTTGCGATTACGTTTGCATAAAACTTATCAACTTATTGAATTTCCACTCGTTGGAAAAAGTGCAACACCACATACACTCTCGTAATATCAGATTTATTCATTGAACGTGCATGTTCTTATTCTATTTCGGTGGGGTTCCTCGACGGATTTTTATGTTCTATGTGAGAATGCTCGATACTGATTTTAGAGATCGGGAGTGTAGCACCTGGCATAGAAAATGATCTATTAGCGAATGACAATGGGTGGATACTTCGTTTCCTTAATGCTGATCACAAATGTAAGCATGAAATTTTAATCTCAATTTTACAACCTGGTTGCTTAATTTAAATTTCTTATCATGAAATAATGTGTGCTCTTGTAGGCATTGATTCTAACAAAATCACCGGTGCTTGACACTACCCTTGTGCTTATATTTATATCAACAAGCATAAGTACGGATTACATTGGCTATGCATATTACTGTTGTGTTCTGGCTGCAATTAATTTGAAGTTGTACTCCAATAATATGCTGTGATGTTTCCTCAGTTTCGTAAAAATAAATTTGAAATCTATCGGTTAGAGCAGTTTCGAGTAACGTTTAACCTCTAACACAAAAGCTTCGTCAGACTAAAGGTATTCGTCATAACAGGGAGCACGATTAAATAGCACTTCAACCATCACCTCTAATTGCTCGTATCACTAAACAGCCTATTGAAATCCGGGGTTTGTCAAGTCGTGCAGACAAAGACACGTTTCAATTCTTGTTCTGAAACCCCCGTTGCGGTTTTACTCGCAAACACCGTGGTTGGTCGAACTCGAAACAATTATCTGCTTTTCTTTTTATTTAAAGTCTACAATTGAGAGCAGACCGAAAGAACAAATAACTACCGTTCACGAGCTTTAATATTTCTTTTCGCCGTAACAGGGCAAAAACTTCAAGAGCAATCGGCCCGTCTACTATGAGCATTTCAACGCTCGAGCCAGATTCCTCGAACCGTAATGGGTTCTTTTAACCATATTTAACCACGTTTTCAATGCAAACTTTTGTTTTCCATCTCTATCCACAGCTTCAGGATTCATTTGAACTGTTCTTAATTTGCCAATATGATCATAGCAAGCAACGTGAAACTGTTACTAAAGTGTAATTGCAGAGATTCGAAGGACAACCGAACTGATCATTTATTAGAGTTTGGTCTGGAATCGGGATCCCGTTTTTAACTACTCGTAATTAGAAGTAGTTTGATAGCTACACATTGTTTCCTATCTGCTCATTGTTTCAAAGCTCACCGAATTTAACCTCGCTCCCTTCACTTGATGGTAGCTAACCATCAGAAACTATGTTTATGTGCAGAAAATGGCCACTACTCATTCGCAAAGTTTTGTGATACATTTACATGCCTGTCAACTTGTGGCAAATTGTTTTTCTATCCAAATTCAAATGTTGGCATGCGGATTTGACACTCTCTTCAACTGACAAATTCAATATCAGATGTTATCGATTCTTTGTCTTTTCCAGGTACTGGTACAAGGTGATATATTCTTGAACACCTCCCTTACTGAGGCTTTTTGCATCGCGTTGCTTGAGGCTGTTTCTTGTGGGTGAGTCGCTGTTCCATTAACCATAACAAATCCTATTCAATAACCGAGGGGACTGCTGTCTGCCATTTTCTACAACGGCCAGTGTCACTGGTGAATTGTTACATTTCAACCATCTCGATTGTTTATTCCCGCATTGTGTTCAACGTATGTGAATAGCCTAGTCAATACCGGTTACTCTTATTTACAGACATAATAGATTAGATGCCGATATTTTCTGATTGATTGATCGCTGAAATCATACTAAATTTCAAATCTGACGTATCTTTGAATGACACTATTTGTTGAACGTCGACTGTATTTCACAAATCACCGATTACGCTGAAACTCAAATTGTAATCCATATCAGTGATGTTTATTCGCAGCTTGTGCTGCGACCTGGGCGTAATGCCGGATTTTTGTCACCTCATGCATGGCCAGTTTCTCAGTTGATTTCGGTTTACAAAGGATTTAGTTGGCGACATTTTCTGGTTTGTGCGGACCAACACGATCAACTTCAATATTTTTAGCCAAATTTCCAACCTGTGGTTCTATATGGTTTTTCCTTAGGGTCAATTAATTGTTGAGTTTAATTAGGCTTATTTTGAAAAGTTACTGGAAGCGTTAGGTATTGTCCATCTATTATCCATCTATTCTCATCTATTTGTTATATTTGCATTCGATTAACCTCGGTTGCTGACGTCGAATCACTTGCGCCACGTCCAGCGCTGACGTCTGCCGTAGACCAATTCTAAGTGGAAACGTTATGCGAGGAATGTGAATTATTATTGTTATTATTCATTGTTATTATTATTATTCACTACGAAACTGTAATTTGTCGGGCATCAACTCGCATGCGTTACAAATGTTGTGAACTTGCACCTGCTGTACGGGAGGTTTGAGAACTGAAACCCCTCATCCATTTATTCAAAATCGTTGATTCCAAGCTGCAGTTCACTCCCTGAATGTTCCTCCACCTTCTCGTTCCTTTTGTTTATTCGCGTCATGCGATTCTGTCAGCATCTCGCCAATAACATTCAATTCTCACAACTAGTTCACGCTTTCACATAACAACATGGCAAATTTTTGTGCCATTCTTTCCCTAGACTGTTGGTCGTCAGTACTGCAGTGGGAGGCTTTCCAGAGGTCTTGCCTAGTGAATTTATCCGTATGGCACCAGCAAGTCCATCTGAATTGGCGAAATGTCTCTCCGGAGCAATTCAAGAAGTACTAAAACAACAACGATCATCGCGTTCTCCTGGTTGCGGAAACATCCCTAGAGTTGCTGAGGCAGTGAGTTACACGTTTTCAATAATTGTCGTGTTGTACATGTCGATTTATATTAAGTAATGATCAAAATTCCATGAATTAAGGAAACAATGTTGAATTAAATATTCGCATGCACACACGTTTACACCAAGCTTTGAGGCTGTATACTCTCGTCAGGCGGATGCAGTAAGCTCAGGATTTTTATGTCTTGAAACAGTGGAGAAACGGTAAACTTTGAGGCAAGTTTCGATAAGGCTGACACGACCACCATGTTTATTCACTTAAACATAGTATCACGCTGTGTGCATGCCGTCAAATGGTGAATCGAATGTGAATAAAACTTTGGCTCTGAAGAATATTGTTGGATGAGATGTTGTCATTGCATCCCATACGCGTGCGTATCCGGCAAACAGCTCTACTCTCTGTTGAGTTTAACCACGTTCCCGGCCATATTCGAAATTCCATTTCTACTGAGTTCCGTAAACGCAGCACTAATGTTTGATATATTATCTTCGGTGTTCCCTTATCACCAGCTGTGCAAGTAAAGACAACTTTGTTACTAACGGGGATGATTTGAGCAGCAAATCACATAATCTTATCACTGTTCAAACGCATCAATATTTTATCTATTTGGCCAAAACGCAGACTTCCATACTGGTTTTGTGTTTATTTATCATCATTAGCCTCATCATTATCATGGTTAACCACAGGTCTGGAGTCATGCTATGCCAACAGAAAACCAATGGTTAATTGTTAGATGGTCTCTCAACCAGATGTGTTGGGCTTCAGGGTTTTTTCGCCAAAGGCTCAATGGATGGTCCCCTAAGATACCAGTTCTGAACGACTAGACAGCATCGCGTTCATGTTAAAAGGTGGATTGCATGACTACCTTGCGATTCACGTACTGTATGTATACAAGAATAATGTGACCATTGCATCTGCCCGTTTCATATACACATTGTACAATCAAAGTTGCCTTCTATCACACAGTATTGTGGATGGCTGTCAATCCCTTTTGCCATTTCTGGCATTGCCAACACACATGTATTGACTCGTGTACATTTTTACTAGCCTGGACCCTACATAAAAGCCGAATCGATTGAAGAAAAATCTTGGCGAATGCATCAATGGGTTCGACACGCTTATTCCTGGACGGATGTGGCATCGCGAACTGAAGCGGTCTACTTCGAGGCCGTGTCGAATGAGTCGTTGACGTTTGATCGACTTTTAAAACGGTAACCACTCACGCCACCCATTTTGGTTTACTTGCAAATGGCACATTGTTCTTTTTAACAAAATTTTTCAGTCACCTCAATAGAAATAATTGTTCAAATAAACGTATATAAATAGAGGACAAAATTTGCTATTCACGGTCGGAGGTTTCGATAGCGTTTTCCAAGCAAGCTTCGTTGTTTAGCAATGTAATGGAAAATGTTTGTGACAGATCGGGGAATCATAATCATGAAAAAATAAAGTTTGTAATGAATCTGTGAGAGTAGTTTATTGGTAACGTTTCGCTTCTGACACAGAAGCTTCGTCAGACCAAGGTTGTCAGTACGAACAGGGATCAAGCTTGAATTGCATTCACCTGACCAATCATAAGCTGGTTAAGAACTGCACAGTCCATGGTGGGTTCTGCGCTCGTTAAGAAGGACAGGCGCGTTCAATATCAACTGACGCACTACCACCCTTACGTGCCGTATAATCCCTTAATTGTTTTAGTCTTGACAAGTGTGAATGACATCTGCCGACAGATTCGCGCGATTGCGTAATCGGTGCGCACACTAGGTGTTACGCACGTTAATGTTTATCCGCTGCAGGACCGGACGCCATACATGGAACGACTTCACGCTGAGGCGGTTGAGATAACAAAGGCTGGTAAGAATGCTGTCAACAAGGTGGATGGGGCTGATATCACCCCAATTTGGCGTCCGGTCCTGCATCGGATAAACATTATTGTGCGCACCGATTACGCAATCGCGCTAATCTGTCAGCAGATGTCATTCACACCTGCCAAGACTAAAACAATTAAGAGATTATACGGCACGTAGGGGTGGTGGTACGTCAGTTGATATTGAACGCGCCTGTCCTTTCTTAACGTGCGCAGAACCCACCATGGACTGTGCAGTTCTTAACCAGCCTATGATTGGTCAGGTGAATGCAATTTAAGCTTGATCCCTGTTCGTACTGACAACCTTGGTCCGACGAAGCTTCTGTGTCAGAAGCGAAACGTTACCAATAAAGCTTCGTTGTTGTTCAACGTTTCGTTATGATGTTTTCTCATGCAATGTTTGAACAGTATTCAATATTGGTCCAGGCGGAACCTGATACTAAGCCTCCCATGCCTGTCCTCATGAATGCGAGAATTTGCCATATGCACGAGACGTACTTGTGCCAAATGTTTTCACCATTGGAAACGGTGTGGGGCATAAAACCATCATACGCTTGTGATGTATATCCATGGTTAACATCGACAGAACGAGCTCAACACACAATTCAACCCTAGCGTATACTGAATTAGCTAGTTACTTCTCGTTTTGAGTCAATCACTGAGATTCAACGTCACATAAAGCGATTGGACTTTTGTATCTGCTAGATGTCAGCAAATGGTGCATGATACGCTTTTAGGAGAGTCTTCGCACAACAAATACCGATCCAAAGTTGGAGGTGACTCGCAACAGCTTGTGTTGTTCTTAGATTGTAGATTGTATACAGTCACCAGCAATGATCAGCATGCCACGCCTAGGGATTTTATCAACGGCTTGTCGCAATTCTTCATAGAATGCATCCTTGCATCAAGCGCAATCGCGACGAATTGTAGCCTAGATTTTTCAGTAGGTCCACTGTGGTACAACCATTATGAGATTTTCTTCCAGGAATCTTGATACGACTAGATCCAGTGGTCGTGATTATTTTGCCGACAGGCAGCCTATACTCATACCATCGTCGCAAAGACCGCATCGTGGTGCATTGGCTACCGGGCTCGAAGAGCATTATGTCGTTCCAGCATGAGATAAAGAGGAGGATCTTGCTTTCAACCCAGCCGCTGGGGGAGTACTGGGCATATCGTAGCATTAACGATATATTGTAGCGATCCGTGAGTCATGAAGAGCTTTGGGAATTTGTGTACCACGCGACGTCCACAGCACTACTCGATGTTTGTCCGAGTCAGCTTTAGCCTTTGCATAGCCAAGTGCTACCTGTAAGGCAGCAGTGAGTTGCTGGGTAGAGGTGCTGTTCACCAACTAACCGCCTAAGGGACTCTGGCGCGGATTTTCCTCAGGATTGTCTCGCGAGCCTTTCTCGTAATCCAGTATCCCGCAAGGCAACGTCTTCAAACCTGGGTTTTAATTCCCCTAAACGGACTACCCTACAGGGCTAACGAGCTGTATCCGCCAGGCGCTAACTAACTAAATAAATTTCAGTCGCCATTCAATCTCCCTCGCTCTTTCCCATATTAATAGAAGCAGTTCCGCTGGACTCGTATAGCCACTCGTGCAGGCCAGGAGCTGGACTTCATTGTCAGTGGCTATTTAAGACGCACACTGGGAGCTTATCCTCACTTCCACCCTCAGCTCTGTCAACCTTTGGAACTTATCGCGTTCCACAGAACTACGCTATCCGATGCGATCGATGCTTTAGTCTTTTCTAAGTGAGGAATGCTATAAACTTACCATGTTTGATAAACATTTCTCTCAAGTGAACCAGAAATCCTTGGCACGCTTAGTAAAGTGCGACGAATGCGTTGCGCTGAGTGTCAAGTCCTCCCCTAATGTCGTATTTTCATTCTCATATCTGTTTAGGCCTGGGCAACCTGACAGTATCTCAGCCCACGTGCAGTCTCTGACTGTACGGCACTTTGCCTGGATCAGGCTTGTGCATTGATTCATTCATTCTAATGTCGTAGCGTATAATTTCTGTAACTTGTTCTGTGTCGAAGTAGACTTAACCTACTGTCTTCCCATTGGCGACATTTATCACTTGAATGGTCTCTTTTTCGTTCGTGCATATGCTGAACGATGTATCGATACTTGTTGGTTTTGGTGTTGTGAACCGCTTTTTACCGTATATCATCTTGTTCCTACGATCATATTTACAATCCATAGCTCAGAGTTCCCGATATTATGCATTGTGGTTTAAAATATTTCAACTCTGCATCCCGTTCTTCATCTTCGAAGCATTTCAAGTAAACAATCAATCTAGGCTAGGCGCTGTATTCGTGACCAATCACGTTAAGCAAAAATCACACGATTCTTCCCCTCCCGACAGCTACTCAATGCGTGGAGGTATGTCTGGTCGTGTGCTGGTGGTGCTGGCTTTGATCTACCGCGTGGTGTTCTGCTTGATCTCTTGGTTCCGCCCGGAAAAGGTAACATTTCCGTAACAATCGCTTACTCGCATTAAATACTGTTTGACCGATTCGCTCATCGCTTCTATTTTCAGTTTATCGACAAAGTGCCTTACTTGAACTACCGGCGTTTCGATTAAACCCTCTCGAGACCTTTGGGTGAATGTTGACTTGTGCTTCGATCGACGCTTATCTAGAAACAATTTTTCACTTGTGACTTTTGTAAATGAACATTAGTGAAGCTGTTTATTCATTTTTCACTCATCTCTTGTTTATTTATCAGTATATTTTGTTTAATGCAAAGAAATTTGAGTAAAATCGGTTAGAGCACTTTTTTGGCAACGTATCACTTATGACACAGAAGCTTCGTCAGAACAAGGGTGATAGTCAGGACAGGGAACGTGATTAATTAGTAGTCAACCCACCACCACATATTTGACCTTACCGCTAAACAGCCTATAGTACGCCTACATTGTGTCACGTCTCGTGGGTATGACCAGGATCAGTGGTCGATTTTCCTCACAGTGTGTATCCATGTCAATCTAATACAAGTGAACACGGTCAAGGTCCGTTGACACAGCGGCCCACATGCGTAAACGTGCATCATTAAAAGGGCTAAGGTTAAGCTTATTTTAAAGAAAAACAAAAATCTAATAAACTAGTAGGTATAAGGTGAATAACAACTATTTACCTTCGCATCAGCGACGAGCGCCAGATTGTGGAGATTTTTTACCGCGTTGACAATTTCGACCACCACATGTTGGCGTTCGCTATACGGTTTAATACCGACTCTCAATAATTCCACATTGTCTAGATCGAGGCTGTGGTCCGTATCTAAACGTGCTTCACTAAGGCGGAATCACGAGTAAGGGATTGATATTTCCTCGCATCCCAGGGCTGTCTTCGGACACGCTTTCGGCGTTCTTCGATTCTATTTTGAATTTCCCTGGAAGTCTGCCCTATGTAAACACCCGAACAGTCCTTTGTGGAAAACGCGGAGGTTTTGGCCACACAAACGGAGCGAATAGGATAACGACAAAACCGTAAGTTTAACAAGTTATTAGAGTTTCATAAGAAACGTTCATCAGATAAATCTAATTAGTCACTATCAAGCAACCAGTATTCTAGTGTTTTGAATTTATCTAATCGGAAACTTTCACGAGTTGAACAAAGATTGTTGGTGAAGGTCCTAAATTTCTGCATAAGTAAGAGCTTTGTGAAGGCTGAAGATCTTATCCCCTGTATTGAGGGATCATTAAATGCACTTCCCAATGAAAAGGCAGATACGGTAGGAAACTGTATCGCTGGTGTTATTAAAAACCAGGAACAAGGCGATGCAAACCTTGATTCACATGAAAGACAAGCACTTCTTACGCTTAAGCAAGATGCGATTATAGGTATTACTAAGGCTGATAAATGTAAGGCAACCGTAATTTTGAACAAAAGCTATTATTTAGACTAGGTTGGAGTGCACTTATGAACGGAGAGATAATGGTAAAATGAAAAAGGTAATGAATAACTGCAAATTGGCTGTCTCTATGTACTTACGTAGCGTTAAGCAGAGTTTGGGAAAGGGCTTGTGGTATGCATGGTATGCATTTCGCGCCCCCAGTCGATATAATTGGATGATGGACAGTTGTAAATTACTACAAAAATGTAAAACCTAGAAATAATTTCTTGTGGTATCTTTAAAAATATTTCCAGAGATTTTTAGTCCAAAAAAGGGGATTTCATTACTATCTAAAAGAGCACCTGCAACCAATTGTTCAGCACACTAACTGAAGCTGGTGAGACTACTTCCCCGTGGAGTGAATTTTACGCAATTACTACACGTATACTAAAGTTGAACTTTCCGGATTCTAGCCAAGTATGTCGTTTACTCAACTTCATACCGTATCTTCTTTGCCACTTAGATGAGATAACCGGATGAATTCATCGAATTCTAGACAGATTAATTTCTTAACAACTTTGAAGTTTTCAATAAGTTCGCCTCTAAGCAGCTTCCACCTAAACGAGGAAAGTGCTAATGCTAAAAGTTGATTTTCATAGTCGATGCACGATAACCTTTAGAGCATACAAGTAGCTAGCTTCCGTCAGCTTTGTAGCTGCCTATTCCCTTGTGATAATATGACTTTCAAGGTTAAATAAATAATTATGTATGCGGCCTTATTATTGCCGTTTGAATGTCAAACATCACCTTAGGTTTTCTGCGTGTAAATGCTGAGCGCAGTCAAAAAACCTCTCTTTTGGCTCTTCGAGCCGCAGCAGCAGATTTGTCAGCCCATTCATGTATGTGGAGATTATGCTACCTAAGTCTTTAGTAGAATTCACGCTACAGAACTTTGTGGGGGCTAATGGCGTATTGACAATCATGTTACTCGTTTGTGAAGAGAATAAGTAACATTTCTCTAGGATCAGGTAAAGGTCCCACTTATCCTTTCATTACATCACACCGCTTATGTGTCTTTTATCATATCGGAGTCTTGCGACCTACCGAAATATTTTACGTCTTTTCAAACATATAACAGGGTCAGCGCAGTTGCTTTAATGGATCAATAATTAGGTTTAATAAGAGCAACGGCACATAGATTGAGCCCACCGGGATCCCCTTTGTAATAGGCTCACATAAGAAGCGCCTATCATCTACCCTGACGACAAAGGAACGGTCACTGAATGATGCGCGTATCCAGCCAAGGGCTGTCCCTGACACTACTATTGCTGAGGGATTAAGAAGCAAGAGCCTACTGCCCCACATACAACCACGACGCTGTAGGAAAACAAGTAACAATATCTAATGGAGACTCACACATGCTCTGTCGCATCACCATCAATGGAAACATGTGGCTTTTAATAGGAAATTAATTTGCCAGAATAAGACCCGCTGCGTCTTCTGTTTCTGCAATTGTCCGAATAAAAAGCGTACATATGATTATCATATTCCTACCCGTACGAGCCCTGTATATTTTATTTTCTAACAAAGAAATATGGCAAAATTTGATTCAGTCGATAACACATACTGTTTATACTTCTACCTGGGTTTCAAATACAAGAAACGTATCACGCATACGGGTAAACGACTTACAACAAATACATTTTTTCATATTAATCACTAGCATTCCTAGTTCAGACTGGTGCAGTGTTATTTGAGCCAGCCCTAGCATCGACCTGGGCTGATATACTATCCGGTAAATCAGGCATACTCACATTCAGTTCTGATAACATGTCAGATAAATTGGCTCCACAATCCCTTTGGACTGATTAAGTGAAAATTAAATCAGCCTTCAGAGCACGAGCGACAATATATGTTCCAACATCAATCAAGTTTAAACCGACAGAAAACGTCTCTTCAAAATTGATGAGGTTCATAGGCCTGGTCATCAGACCGTTTAAGCGGATATTGCAGACTTTTTCAGACCTACTTCACGCAATGAAGCAGGTCTAAGTGACACAACCTTAGTTATGTATCGCAACCTTCAATTCAAACCATTGTTTTCGGAATGCGGCCGGTAAACACTTCGGTATGTACTCCAGTGGAGCAATTTACTTCAAATCGGCTAGGTAGTTCAATTGCGTCAAATATATTTGACATTTTTGCATTGCTAGATCTAGACTTCAAAAACCTTAAGGTTGGCCACTTCCAATAACTCATCTGATGATATACGATCATTGAAATAATGTAAGCCGAACATTCTCTTCAGAAATGTTCTCGCTTGTGTATGAGAAACTACAGTCGGCAAGATCACGCACGAAATAACAACCTTCCACGCGCCGTCACAACAATAATGCAAAGGGTGCAGCAAACGCTGTGCAGTGTCTCTTACACTGAATTCAACAAGAAACTCGAACTGTGTAATGAAATTCCAGTAACTGATCGGATCTCAATCAAATGGGTACCGCTCAGACTCTGTCAGTATTGCAGTGAGCATGACGTCAGTCCAAGATTATCGCCACAAGCCAACTTAGAGATTGTAGCTTTAGTAATTCTAATATTCCTCAGTAATTCGATTTCATGCTGAGAACGTGCACAAATATAATCGATTCTATGTCAACCTACCGACGATGGTGCCGCACAAAATTCAAAATCGTCTTTACCAATGCGACTATCTTCTATGGTCCTAACAGCAACACGTAGTAACTGAATTGATCGTCCAAGTATTATACATAATTGATAACAATCAAAAAAAGAAAACACAGAATAATAGAATTTCACCTAGGTATTCAACATAAATTCTTACAAAAAAGAATCAAGCGTGAATGTTTAAATGCGATTAAATTCAATCTGATTCTAGATCGCAATATTGGTTCACGAATTATTGCTCCAAAGTTTTGATGATTGTTACGAAGTAAAGTTGATTATTTTCTGGAACTGAGACAAGCCAAATTTCATTGCTGTTTCGAATGTAACAAATCAAAATAGATTAGTCGTCAACAGAAACGAAGCAAGTTGTACGCAGTTTCCAACAAATATAAGCCGTTGTTGTGCATTGATTTGAAACGAGCTATTTAAGATGATTGCAGCTAAATTAGATTGACAAATATCTCTAACAAATTAAACTTGAAGTTCATTACTGTAACGCCTAAGACGTCAGCAACGAGTAGACAACCTAAAACTGATTGCTAATATTCAAAAGCCTCCGGATTTGCTCCGTTTCGATTGCATTTTTTGTGCTGTTGCTGCTTTTATTGAAGAGATGGTTCTACAAGTCAAAGTTCCAAAACATAATGGAGACACACTAAGAATTCCCTGGTGGATAGAGAATGATAGTTATGGTTCCATTAAAAAAATGAAATGACGGTTAATCCAATTGGCGCAACGTTCTCCTCCTTTTGTGCTGTGGTCTCACTGCGTAAAATGGGCAAAGGTTTTGATTATTTTTTCGTAAAATGAAACGGGAATTATGATTCGATAAGTGCTTTGTTGATGATTGTTTAATATCAATACGTACTGACGACGATGCAAAGTCATTGATAAGGCAGTTGTGAACATTATTACGAATGGGAGTTTTTTTCTTGACAGAATGGATTTACAATGATAATATTTGAATTTACGATAGGCCCACGGATTTACACGCATATAATGTACGAGCCATTAGCAACCGAAAAAATGCTGGGAGTTACAATAAATGTAGTCATGGACGAATTAACCTCTGATCTAACCTTAAGAAACGCCCTACAATGAAACATAGTTTATTGTCACTAGGTAGTGGTTTGTCTGCCCCATTGTCTTCATGAGTCTTTGAATATTTTCAGAAAATGAATCGTTACAACTATGTTGCAGAATACCTTCGGAATGTGTCGAGTTGATGTGTGAAGATATTTAGCTAGTGTGCAATAGATATGGAAAATGCATGCGTACAATGATCAACATATTCAATGACCGAGGCATTATTTCTGATTCTTTCTACTAAAAAATGATCAAACACGTTAACCGTTTAACGCAGTGCGACCATTTCGCAAATTAAGGATGATGTTGCACCAATTGGATGAACAGCCATCACAATTTTTAAACGGAATTAAACATATAATTCTCCTTCCAACAATAAATTATAATTGTGTCTCGAACATGCATCAGTAAAATAAATGAAAGTATGGCGTTTTCATATCTACATAATAGAATTTATGTATCAGAATCTGACAATGGGGCACCTGGGTATATACGTTTTAAAGTGAATCAGACAGGTCGCATATTCCTCTTTTATTTTCAAAATCTAGAGTGAATCTTTTAGAAACGGTTTTGACTTGTTGAACATCTCGAGAACCATCAGTTAATAAATTTCACACAACACGGATTTAGGAAAACATATTCATGCCTGTCTAACTTGCTCACGACTCTAAATGATTGGACGCAAGCACTAGACCAAGGGGGTTCCGTCCATGCCGGTTACTTAGATATATCTAAAGCATTCGACAGAGTGAATCACTCCTTACTGCTTCAGAAACTGCAGAATGTTGGCGTCATCGGAAACCTACTAACATGGTTCACAAGTTACCTGTCTGGACGCAAAGTTAAAGTCAGAATAGATGGTGAAACTTCTCGAACAATTGAAGCCACGAGCGGAGTCCCTCAGGGTTCGGTTCTCGGTCCAATACTGTTCCTCATATTTATAAACGATCTACCGAACTTACTAGCATGTAAGCTTGTTTTATTCGCAGATGATGTAAAAATCTGGACGAAGGTCAACTCTATCGAGGACTGTCATGTTCTGCAAGGAGATTTGAATAAGCTGCACCAGTGGTCAATCCAAAACGAACTGCCATTTAATTTCCGCAAGTGCAAAATGTTGCAAGTCGGAAAACCCTTTCCCTTTACCTACAAACTTGGCAGCCACCCGCTTGAATGGAGTACATCACAAAAAGATCTCGGAATCTTGGTGTCTGGCACTTTGAAGAACAGCCTACAGTGCGACGCCGTCTACAAGCGTGCGTGCAGCTTGCTAGGTTTACTGAAACGCATTTTCGGACGTTTCCCACCACACTCACTCACGAAATTACTAAACACTTACATACATCCTGTCGTTGACTACGCTGTACAAGCTTGGACGCCATGGATGGAAAAAAACATCTCGCTCCTCGAACGAATTTATCACAAGGCAACCAAAATTGTTACCGGATTGAATAATTTACCCTTTGAGCAGCGACTGACCAGACTTGGACTGTGCACCCTCGAGCGCAGGCGTATCCTACACGACCTCACTCTGACATATCGAATCATCTATGCGAAATCCCACCCTCTCAAACACCTCTTCAAGTTTGGTTCGGTTGTCCCCACACGCAGCCACCCTTTGACCCTTCAAATCCCACACTCACGATTGAATTGTCGTCGTCACTTCTTCGCTGTTCGTGTATGCTTCTTGTGGAATAGCTTGCCGATAGATATTGTTACCTCGGCGAACGAGCACATCTTTAAACAAAGGTTACGAAACCTTATGTTGAGAACTACTGCGTTGGCCCCTACCTATTGATGTCTATATTATTTTAACGCACGGAACTACCGTCCATCCAAAGATTCTTTTCCCTCAGTCTGTGTTGCCATTGAGGATTATTTTTGCTCCAACTATGAAGAACTGGATATGATCATACAAGTAACGATTTTTTTATAATTTTTTATACGTATATCCTATGGTATTGTACAGCAATTTGCTTTTTTAACCATAAATCTTGAATCTTGAATCTTATGTTGCAACTATCGGCAGCTGTTTTCGAGGTTCGTATATATGTGACACTAGATTACGCTTTTGATAAACTCGCCAAAAACTTCAACTTTTGGATCGATTTGTTGACTGTTTTGTTTTATAATTCCAATAAAAATAATCGTTTTTCAACGATCATAGCGAATCGCTTGACATCCGTACACAAACCTACGATACCGTGCTAGTGGAGGCATGCTGATGTCCAAACTAATTTAGCTGATTTGACCTCACTAATTGATGTGAAATGTTTTCAATCGGTATTCTGGCTGAACGATCCAGATTGTCTAAGTCAATCCATCGACATATGTTTTGAGGTAAATATCCAAAGAGCAGCGAGCGAGCTGAAATTGATCGTGTCAATTGTAACATTACTTCAATTGATTTAGAACGTTGAATAGAAACGATTTTTGGCCGTATTTCTAGTTACTAAAGGCTTTCAGACTCAATTGCGCGGATGGTTCTTTTAATGTGTAACGTTGTTACGATGCTCGGTCATTATTTTGATAAATCTGTATTGGTAGACAAACTTGGTTTTGTTGAACTTCGAAATGTCTAATCCGATGTTATTCGATTGTCGCATCGGAAAGCTTTTGGGACAAAGTGACTCCTGTAAATCTAATTTATATCCTATGATGAAGACAAGATCTTTCATTAACAGTTGATCGAAGCACCAATTTCATGATAATTCCGATGAAGTATAAATCTACTGATCAATTGATTTATAAAGTTCATTTGCTTGAAGCGTACAGGACAATTGCTTACACCGCGTCCGACGTAGAATATGTGTCGTTATATAACAAAATGCCGTTTATCTTCAACAAATGCAGGATCATGAATGTGGGGAATCGAAAAGCGTTTAATTATTATATAGGATCACATGTCGTTGAAAGGTGCAGGTAAAAAAAGAGTGGGGTGTCTGGAGATGCTCCACTTTAGAAACAACAATTAAAGCTGACACAGCCTTTAAAAAGGCAACACGTGCACTAAATCTACTCAAACGGTTATTTCGGAAAATTTCGTGTCAGATATGTCCAAGTATTTTGAATATATTCCTGACAACAGTCACGGAATAAGGTGTGCGTTCATAGTCTCCGTGTCCCAAGAGGAATGTATAAATTAGGCAGCGAATTTATTACCGCTCAACAAAACTCGTTTTTTAGCATCTGGAACAAGCCTTATAAAGCAAGGATAGCTCAACTAAACCTATTCGACTTTCCCTATCGGCGAGTCAGAGAAGAAATTATCATAATTTACAAAATATTCAATACCTCAGTCCATCTCTTAAAGGATTTATTCACGCAAAGGGATACGATAAATTGTCAAACCCATGTATATGTGCTGGTGGTACCCAATTACCGCCTCACCTTTAAAATTTATTTTTATTCTGTCACTGTCTGTTTTACCTGAAACAGCTCACTTTCTACCGTTGCTTACTCCACTAAATTGCATGACTTTACAACAAAATTAGACGAATTTTTATTGAATTATTCGTTTCACGAACACCTATATAATATTTGATCGATTACTTTATCTTGTTTTATACACTCACATTTCAATTTCTTCTATCATATGGTTATTTTTAAGCTTGTTGCTTTTTAGACAATTAAAAAACTTGTATTATGTTGAATAACTCAAATTGCGTTATGTTTAGGCATGTAACCCTTGTTTAGCAGAACGTTCACGCGCTCAACAAAAGGCCATTCCTCCACTGTTTCAAGCGCATGCGGATCCTGATCTTA
Source organism: Atriophallophorus winterbourni (assembly GCA_013407085.1). Taxonomy (NCBI): domain Eukaryota; kingdom Metazoa; phylum Platyhelminthes; class Trematoda; order Plagiorchiida; family Microphallidae; genus Atriophallophorus; species Atriophallophorus winterbourni. Next base: position 19,385 of record JACCGJ010020523.1, read on the forward strand.
CTGTCCCTACCTGATGAGTGCAAACAGCACGAAACCGGTCGTGGGGTGTTTTTTGGCGGAAAACCAGGCAAATGAATATTTAGTTTCATGGTTATGGGTTTAACCCCATTAAACATGTGTTTGGACACATGCTTTGAACAGGTTGGTCGTACCAGCCGTATCCAACAGTGGCGTACAAGCGCTCCTTGTGTACCATTCCTCCACTGTTTCAAGCGCATGCGGATCCTGATCTTACTGTCCCTACCTGATGAGTGCAAACAGCATGAAACCGGTCGTGGGGTGTTTTGTGACGGAAAAGCATGCAAATGAATATTTTGTTTAGAAGGCCAGATAATTTCCAAATCATTGGGCTGTCACCTGACACTGTTGACACCGAGACATTTCACCTTTATTAATATTAGAATGTATTCAACGTATTATGCATTGGAAATATCGTAGCACGTCATAAATTTCATAGCATGTTCCTAATCACAAATTCAAGCACTCGGTAAGAATATCTCGTAATTCTAGCTACAACATTATATAAAAGATTAAAAACGAAAGCTGAAAATAGCTCACTGAAGGTCAACGTGAGTTAAGTAAAAAGATAGTAATATAAATGTCAGGTGCTGGTTATCCAGGATATCGAAAATTTCGGGACGGAACTATAATCCACATATTGGGTAGTTTGGATCCGTTCAGATAAAATTCTCAACGAATAGAAGTTCGAGTAATGAATAAAGTTGTTGGCTCTCTAAAATGGAATTTTTGTGTGAGTGTTGATCATTCTTACAGTTCTCTCATTCACATCAGTCAGTATAGAAAATTATGAACAAGTTTTCTCACAATCAGCTAAATCACTGCAAGCGAGTGTACGATGCGCGCTGGTTGGATTCAAAAGTATATATTTTTAAAGTCACAATTTTTATACAATTGTTTATACCGAATATAGAACAATCAATGCTACCAGTAGTTAAAATTTGCAAACATAATTCCTGCACATTTGTGAAGCTGTCTAGGAATAACCAAAAGTTTTTAATTGCTGTAATAGTTCATCAACAATGGCGCTTTTAAAAAGTTTGGACTAACATGAAATAAATTACCGATTCAGCAATTGAGATCATCTTAGCGCATCCCTTCACGGAAAAATTTGAATAATAATTACGTTTCAAATTTGTATAGATTATACTATCAACCGGTATTTTACTGAAAAATCCTCTGAGGTAGCTGCATCGCAAGCAGGTACATTGCTTAAACGTGAGCAGTATAAATTCTAACCCGCTCTGTGAAAGATCAACAATTTTGAAATAAACAATGCATGGTACACGCGTTTTAACACTAAATTGAACTGAGATACGCTACTAGCATTGAAGCTTTGTTAGTTATTCAATCTTACTACAGATGTACATAACATTATTCTCGTGAAAATTTAAGCAACGTTTATCGTATCACATCAAACTGGCTATATCTGCACACAACCTTTTCGTATGACATAGTATCCGTTGTCGCCATCGTGATACGGATAGCAGAATCCATCGGTTTTGCCGTTTTTACCTCGGCAAAACATCACACTACACAACTTGTGAATTTCGCGAAACATAGCTGAGGTGAAAGCTATTAACCTTGTGCGAATCTGTTGGTAACACTTAGTTAAGATTTGATTCTCCGCAATATTGAAAATGTAGTGTCAAAATAACATTATGCAGTATTTGAATCAAGTAGATAAGTGACTTTAGGAAATCTGTTAAATGAAATTGAGTTACTGTTGATGATGGATTTGAAAGCGTTCGGTAAATTAATTCATCTGAATTAATCGTAATCTCGAACAGGATAACTAAACATTTCTTTGAACGCTAATCAAACTTGCGTGGCGTTTTCTTTTTTCGGTACTTCCTATTATCGAAACAGTCAAGAAATAATAAACAAATTGCGCTTGTTAGCCGCTCTTTGACAAGATTGACACGAACAATGTGGTAAATCGCAAGTGTCGACACAGATAGATGTGGTTAAACTAACGGTTTTGAAAAGAGATCCTTATGCGCAGGTATGTGTGTAGAATGTAAAAAAATAATTACGTGGGCATTAAAAATACCATCGGCGTTAATTTAATTCGTCGGCCTATAATTGGATGATTTCAGCATTGATGAATTCTTGCACCTATGTTATCTTGCAACAAATATTTTGGCAACGATTTATCTTTAACGAGTATTACAATTTTTATAATAAATTATCGCAATGCATTTATTGATTGCAATATTTTGGTCTACGGTAATTGAAAAACCTCGTGAAAACTTGAATAAAATCAAAATTGCATTGCGAATATCACATCAGAATAGTGATTTCTTAGCATTCAATATAATTAATAATATATACTTCCTGCAAAATCTGAGAAATTCAAATATGCTGTCACTCACTTATTCCGTACACCGTTTCTAAATTAGATTAAGTAGTTACTTGATATTATGCGACATAAAACTACCCGCAACGCAGTGGGTTCCAACACTGTTCCAACACATGTTTTTTAAAACAAATTCATTGTTATTTGTTAGTTAAACGCTGAGCATTATAGAGACACTTGATCGTATTTATCTTACACAATGTCGGATCGTGTATTGTAGCTATTGGTCTGACTCACGATGAGCCTAACCCTTTTCGTTTTTTGGTGTAACATTTTGACTGTCAGTATCAAGATTGCAATCAGGCTGTGGTTGCGATGGCTATCTGGCTTTCAGTGAGGGAACACGCTTGGGCACGCTTAGTCTCACGTCTGGTGGAAGTTTTGAGCGGTTTGATTTCCATTCGGTATTCATAGCGATAGCCATTTCAGTCGTTAGAAAAGTGATTTTCAGAGGACTGGGCCCAGTGCCTTTGTAGTTAGAGGATCTAGGTATTCTAAAGTGTCTACGACAATGGAATCACGAGATCCAATAGCATCGGCAATGTATAACCATTGCTTCACATCGTGTTGCTTTGATTCCGATGCTGATACTACATCAACATTTTCGGGGACACCGAGGAATATTAAACTACGTGAAGTAGAGTGGTCTCGACAATTGGATTGATTTACTTTCGCACCAAGGGATGTCGGCTTGTACTCGGCAGTTCAAACCGTGACAAGCACTGAGTAGATACACATTGAGGATGACTTCTTCCATTTCAGATTTATTTCGTAATGTCACCCTTAATAGGCGCGGCCGGTCTATGTGAGGGGAGTCTTTATGCCGGGTTAAGCGCGTCATCGATATAGGTATCAAAGCTTTCAAGCCCATGTGTGTACAGAGCTTAGTCCATTCATTGAGTTCATGTGCTGTTTTTGCTGAAAAAACTGAATCTGTCGATTCCAGGATATTTTTGCAGATTACACTGAGAGCGATATCCGTCTTAGTAGAATGAGCGGTAACATTGCTTTTTTGGGAGGCTCGGATCTAGCAACTAGACGACGGGGAGTCCTCGACAAAGTGTTCACAATTTTACCAGATGAGGACCTAGGTAAACAGGGTTCAGTAGGTCCATCTTTATTGCCTTTGGATGAGCTATCAACACATTCAGTTAAGGGAGCAGTTATTGGTGTAATTTCCTTTTCCTTTTTGTCTTGAGCAACATTTATTTCGGGTCGAACTGCGTTGGCAAGTGTATCTACCAAAAGCGGTTTAAATGTTTCCTCAAGTTTTCGATAGCAATTTTCCAAAATCTCTATTCGAGATTCCAGCTTTGCCTCGTGGGGAGGATTTGTAGTCGTATCGATAGGCTGTTTACTTCGACATGCACAACATACGTAGCAAACAACGGGTAAATCAACGTTGTTAATAAAAGATATCACTTCTTTCGTTAGGGCTTTATCGCATTTAATATGTATTTTACCCAAACAGTCAAAACATTTAACTACGTTGGATTTGGCGCTTACCCCTCTGTTACACATTTGACACGCATCACGTGCTGTCTTCTTTATCTGGGTCATCGAGGTCATCCTTCGCGTCATTGTTACAATCCAACGAGTGATGAGTCAGTGCACTTAGCGGTGCAGTTGTTTATCGATCGGTAGGTACTGGTGGAGTGAATGCGTTGGATCGGAGTGATGCGATCCAAGCGGTAAAATACGATTTGGATAAAAAAGGTGCGGTTGAATGAGTTTCGATCTGATAGTGTTGAAAAAACTATCAGTCACTTCGAAATGATGTGATCCTCACAACAGTATTCGAACAGGAGCAATATTCTGAATCGCCAAGGATATTGCATGCGTCGGTAAAATTGGGTTAAAACTTGAAAATTTGAATTTTCAAAAATTCTCCTTGCTCCAAGATGAAATGTGTATATTCCGAAAGAACAAATTGAGACGAGTTCAATTATATATGAACCGTCCAGTTCAGACAAAAAAGTGAGGAAATAAATCCAAAAGTATGAGAGCACAAATATATGCGTCCGCACAGCACGTCCTTCAGAATGATTCATAGAAGGAAATATTCACCTTCCGTTCGTGTCTTGCATGGATGGTACTGGTTACTCTGCTGTATACTAAAGCATTAAAATCAGCTTGCGGCTACTTCAAACACGAGAGTTCAATCGGGAAAAACAGCTGCTACGCTTTGAAGATGTAATTTTTCATCTTTTGGCGTAACTTTGAAGTTCAAGAAAACTGAACGTTTCCCATCCAACATAGCAGTCATCTAGGTAGCTTTTCCTTCGAACCAGTTGCTCGTTTGAGCTTTATGTGAACCTTTGGTGGAAAGTGCAGCTTTTTCGCGATGCCCAATTTTCTGAAGCTGATTCGGGTGTGGTTGTCTTGGTAAACTCATCATGTGAATGCTTTTGCAAATCGCACAGCTAGATTATGCTCGCACGTGTGAGTGACGTCTATCCTTCCCTTAGCATACAATTTGTCGCGGTGAAATCTCGACTGCGGAAACTTCAGTTTTGCACACATCAACGAATATTCAGGGTGACAGCCTGCGCCTTGATATGGCCTGGCAAGGAATACGGTTCATGCGTTAGCGGGCCTTACAAGAATAAGTTAAGCTGACGCAAATGCTTGTAGTGAGGATGTTTTTAAAAAAAATTTATACAGTGGTGTTGTTTGAAAGAAAGTGTTAGTGACAGAATGACCGAACTATGTGAACAGTTATAAAAGGCGTTGACTATTTTCATTAGATACACCCACTTGATTCTAAGAAGACAGGTTTGACAAGACTCGTAATCAGCAATATCTCTGGCATTTAAATTATCCAATCCAACTACCCTGCTTTTAGTGACAAGTTTTTGTGGACTTTTGTTAGTTTATGATAAAAACCGACTATTTCAGTGCCAAGAGCTACGGTGCATAAACGTTGACCAGCGTAATGGTACCAGTAATCAACTTCAGATATAGAGTCCTAATCCGTTCGCTCTCGCTGCTGCTCGATTTTGCTGTTTTAGTAGGTCGTTTCGAACGGTAAAACCAACCCCATAAAGTCAAGCCACATCAGATCCCCTTCCGGTACGAAAATGTTTTTTTTCTGTTAGCGTATCAACGTCTAGTAATCGCGTCTCTTGCAGGACAACCAGACCAACCTTCAGCCATTTCATTTCATTGTTAATCACAGCTGATTTTCCCACGCCTCAGATATATGGGACATCGCCATGGAATTCTGGAATACTGGACAGGGCGTTCTAGGTTCTTAGTTTCAGAACTGAACATTATGTTTAGTAATTCGTTTCGCCTGTGCGAAAAAATACATTCTGCTTGTTGGTTGATTCATAATCCCCATGTACCCAATTATGATAGAAGACCATGGTGAGACTGCACCTTATTGGCTGGTGCCGCTCATCTTTAGGAGGGCGGTAGCCGTCCAGTAAAACCCCAAAATCTCTCCCACCGTAAAAAGCATCCCCAGACTCTAAGCTCTACGCCAGTCGATCAAGTACTTTTAAACGTTTTCTGCTGCCTCCCGTGTTACTATCCGTAAAAGCGGAATGGTGTGCCCTCTGCATTGATGCATTATGTTGTATGCAAAGGCAGTTCAAAATGGAGAAATAGTTGTTAACCATGCAGCAAGTGCTCGCTCTCGATGTTACTCCTCGAACCAAAGAAACAGTTAGGATGATACTTTTGGAAAACGACAATCGCAAGAGTTGGTACGAAAAATTTAAATACAATTTCGACTGCCAAAAGTGTACCTGGCTACCTTTTATCCAACGAGTTTGAATCCGAAAGCTTCTTCCATTATTGGATGTAGCAACAATGCAATGGTGTTTTGAGTTAAATGTTTTACTACCCGTAGGAGGACAACATTCATGGATTTACGAACTCCGACTGACCAAAACAAGCTGATTTTGAGGCGCCAGTCGAGCACATTTGTCAACTATCTTGTCAGTAGAAGCAGTTCTGATGGGACACGAACGTCTACACACGCACGCTAGGAGCTGGTCGTTTTGTAAGAAGCTATATAAGACGTACCTTTGGAATTGTGAACTCATCTCCAAAACCGCTTCGGCAGTGACAACCTGGTTCGTCATTATGTGTTTAACCAATATCTACATGTTTTTGGACACGTGATTGAACAAGGTAGTCGTTTATACCTTATCCGACGGTGGTATACAAGCGCAACTTGTTTTCCATTCTTTCACTGTTTGAAGCGCACACGTATCCTAATCATACAGTCCCCAGCTGATGAGTGCAAACAGCACGAAACTGGTCGTGGATTGTGTGTGATGGAAATACGTGCAAATGAGATATTGTTACTCAAGTTGTTTTCCGAACTATGTTCAGCAAACGTAATGTGTTGCTCACATCCCCATCCCTTACACACCATTACCGGTTTCAGGCTGTTTGCCATCGTCAGATGGAGACAGTAAGATCAGGTTCAGTGATCCTTGATTTTAATTTTAAGATTGTTTGCCACATTCCCACTGGTATAAGTCTGTTTATATTCTAATCTTACTGTTTATATTGAATGACGGAAAATTCCCGGAAGTCAGTTGTGGAGTGTAATTTTTAAGAATGCGCGTACCACAGTACATCCTATTGTATAGAAATATGTGCCCAAACAACCGAGCCTAGTTTTGTTAACTGATGTTCTCTCTGTCATTTTTAAAATGTTTTGTCTAAATTGAGCTATTTTAATTTTAAGATTGTTTGCCACATTCCCACTGGTATAAGTCTGTTTATATTCTAATCTTACTGTTTATATTGAATGACGGAAAATTCCCGGAAGTCAGTTGTGGAGTGTAATTTTTAAGAATGCGCGTACCACAGTACATCCTATTGTATAGAAATATGTGCCCAAACAACCGAGCCTAGTTTTGTTAACTGATGTTCTCTCTGTCATTTTTAAAATGTTTTGTCTAAATTGAGCTAACAAATCAATAAAAAATAAACTTCAAGCGTTATCAGCTTATCAAATCGTTTTTAGTATATTAGATAGTCCAAAGTTTGTTAGTGTTAAACATTTTATTTCATTGAACAGCTTGGACCACTCACTAACAGATCTCAATATAACCATTTTAAGAAATCTGGAAATGAATAAAATCAAAAATTTCATTTCTAAATGTCATTTTATATTCGAGCAGAACTAAAGCAAAACCATCCACTAATAGTATCAATGATGTGCCTCCGTTAAGGAATTTTGAACGCTTGTTTCACCCGTGTATTATTCATTAATTTTTAATTGTTTCCAGTCCATCAATTGGCTTTTCAAAAACCAACCTTGTCTATTGCAAACGGAACAAGCTTGTGTGAATACGTAAGTTGAAAGTATAAAACGGAGTGATGACGCCCAATGATGTGCAGAAATAATTTCCTGTTTGAATTAATATTTTGTATGATTTGAAAAATGTGTATGATGAATTGAGCGCTGCATTGCGGAAACGAAATTTATTTCCTGGTAAAATTTGCAATAGATAAATCAATAGCTTCTTTACAATTCCTCCACTGCTTCACGGCATGCATATCCTCATCCAACTGTCCCAACCTGATGTGCGTAAACGGCCCCAAAACGGTCATTGGCTGTGTGATAAAATGCATGCGGATGAGCATGTTATTGATTATAGTTGAGCAGCATACATCTTTAATTATGAATCTGATGAACAAATCCTAACATTTGAATTTCAACACAGCTAAGGTCGAATCAGTGGTGGTGGGTTGAATGTTGTTTTACAATTTTCTGTGTCCTGACTATTTAACTTGGTCTGAAGAAGTTTCTGTGTCATAAGTCAAACGTTACCGAACACATGCTCGAATCGATTGCAATCAAATTACTTTGTATGAATTTCAATAAGTTTTATTAATTTATTCAAATAATAATGAGTAGTCTGTAGAAATTTGGGATTTTAATTCTGGGATATTGATTAAAGGGATTATATAAATTACATATATTGCAAAATTTTTAGAAATAATCAAAAGATATTATAAACACACAATTAAAACATTGAGGTTATCCCCAAAACTCCAGTATTATTAAACAAATTAATAAATGCAGAAATAGAAAAATCAGTTGCACATAAGGTTCGAAAATTTAATTTTAGAGTTTTGCCCCAATTAAACAAAATTTCCCACTCTGATCTTGTCGGTTCTTTTCCTACGTTGTAGACTTTAAATGTACATGCACACAATTTTGTGTTCAACTCACCCACACAGCACTTTTGGATGAACATGCGTACATCTGGAACCAATAATGCCTACAATGCGTTTCTGAGCAATAGGTAGTATACTGAGCCTACAGCAGGACCTCTTCCTCAGTCTGAATAAAATGCTTTGCTTTATAACTATAAAATAAGCGATCTCGCTTGTTTTTTTCTTAATGTGCATTCAATACAGAGCACTCTTTTTACTTCATTTATGTGATCTATTAGGGTTGTTTATAATACGCTTTTTCGAGACATAATTCGATTCATTTATCCAGATTTCTAACATCAATTATTCTGATTTCTTACTTTCTTTCAAGGAATTTGGGAGGGAAAGCTGGTTTAACATGCAACACGTAATAAATATGGAAGGGATTAGCTACGAAAAATTAAATCCGATGGTGTCTAAATTGCTATCACTATCACGGGCGTCGCAATTAGGGGCAACATGTTCTTATTTTGTTGAAAATTATTTAATTTCCCTTTAATTAACGATACAATTTGGTGGTGGTTCATGTTTTTCTGGGTATATTAACTAACACGTCTAGTTTGTGAATAATTGTTTCGTGCTTAAACGAGCAATACAATGGTGAAGTAAAAAGTCGTATTTCACACATCCCCATTACACAACCCAGAGTGAATTAAAATCCATAAATTTAAAGGATGAGAATACCATCACAAAAAATAAACTTTAATAATTTGATTTTCTATTGTGATAGCTAGATCAATATAACTGATGGCATTTCCATAGTAAAGTTTGTTTAATCCAAACTGTTAATACTGTCTTCACCTGATGACACGCAAAATTGTCTTTGGTGTTTAAATGCAATAATCAAGCGCACTTGTTACTTGTCATTCAAACAGATTTCATCAGTTTAATTCCATACATTTTGTATATTAATCATTCTAAATATTAAAATTTAGATTGAAAAAACGTACCACAATAAACCAGGTTTATCTACTGATGTTCGTATGTTCTAGACCTCAGTGAACCTAATCTTTCTGGCTTCATCCTTTGAAGAAAAAACCCAGAATCCTTTGGTGCATGAGATGGAGATACCATCAAATCTATAATACTATCAAGTTACGCTCCAACTCTAGTATATTTACTGTTGGTGGGATAAATTAACCTCAAGCTCCAGTGTCTAAGCTGTTGATATCGAGGAAAAAGAATTTTGAACATAAGACATAACTTAGCATACCTTTCGAACTTAAATTATTTCGTTCGGTAATAACTCAACCCCCACATTTAAAGCTACACGGGAATAAAAGTTCATAGACTATGTCATATAAGACTAAACTAATGGCTGAAAGCTATCCTCAGCAACCGGTAGAGATTAACTTTTTTATATGGTTCTATATTAATTGGATAGGCTATTGATATTTGTATGGTCTGGATTTCAACCGGCATGAATGCTTTGAAGTCTCAACTATAGTACTGCTAGTTCTCACTAAGTGCTAGGTTTTATGATCCACTCTATGCTCTTTAGGTTAGCAGAAGCAATCGCCCGACAGATTATTTCGGATTAAGTGAAGATAATATTGATGTTTCACACAACCTCATTTTCAATTTTCTAAATAGAACATCGAAATTGCGATTAGAAATTTCGCCAAACTATATCATTTATCCAAATTATTTAATGGAATATAAAATTTGTTTAATTGTAATGACTTATTTCGAAATTCATCGTTTCAACATGTCTTCCTTTTCTGTTCTCATGTATAGTTTGCATTGGTTCTTTCGAAACAAACAAACTTGAATGCAAGATGTATTGAAATCTCAAAACCGATTATTCTCAATAATAAACACTACGGATTGATACGTGCGAACTTCACAAAACAAGTATTCCCATCACATTTTCACGGGTCTTTGAAAAACCAATACCATTTTTACAAGTATTTAAGCCCAATATTCAGGAAGCATATTTCCTTGTGCGAAATTTCATCGACATCGTGCTATTGTGAGTGAAACATTTCCCTGCTTGGTAAACATGATAAAATTTTGTTTAAATCGGCTAATAATAGGGTCACAAATATAAAGTTCTTCGCTTGCGGACACTATTCATCTTTAATAATGTGTTATTGGGTGGACCTGAAACCGTAGATTTCCTCTAAGCACTTAGATTTATATCATAAGCATACACACACATTTTTCCTTTAATCAGCTGTGTACATGCTAAAATATAACAATGGATGTTATCTATTGGTGAATACAGTAAGGTCTTATGTAATCAACTCATAAATGGATCAAAAGATATGCAAAAACTACATATAGAAGCGCTAAGTTTGTCGAGCAATATTTTGTGACATTTATGCTATATCAAATCCTATAAAATTACCAATGCGGATAAAATAAACATCACTGGTTATCCGACAAGAAAAAAGTATCTTTCACTATATTCGAGTAAATTAATTACGTTGAAAATATGTAATCATTCAGAGAACACTATGAAAACGTCGTTCAGTTGATTGATGAAATATCACCAAATAATATTCATTAATTATTGAGTGGAAGCATCAGCAAAGAATTGGGTGCTTTTTTAAACATACAATCGGGATGTGTGACCCAATTATTTATCAAAATCTAAATAATCCCAAAAGTCATTGCTAAATATATCAAGATTAAAATAGATATATGCATGAAAAATATATCGATTCATGTATGAGTTCAGATAACTGCAACGGAAAGATAGAAAGATTGTTTATACACTGGATAAATGGAAGGATTTTGAATTTTCCCTATGTAAGTTGTTTTGTTGTAAAAGTAGAAATCAAATTAGAAATGCATAGTCCAAACCATTAAGTTAAAATTTCATCCATGCATTAAGAACATTCAAATTCGACGCACAGCAATGTTTGCATTAGAATGCTGGGTAACTTAATAATGCTCTTGTTAAAAGTTAAGATATAAACAATGAATGTCTCGGCTATTTTCCGTTTTCAATCAAATTGATTTACTTTTAAAATCAGATCAAATCCGATTATTAGTAAAATTCTACGTTTGTGTTTACGTAATCAACAATTTGGCCTCTCGAATTTAAACATAATACAATCTCGAACACATTCGGTTTTTTTTACCTTCACTATGAACTTTTTTGCTAAAGCTCATTAATCACAGACAATTTTAGATTTAATTAATATATATATATATCCTTCATACATAAAAATCGTCATTTCACGTGTATTTTTGAATTCGCGTTTGTGTTCTGTTAAAATTCAGGTTTAGATTATTTGGGGCGCAAATAAAATTATCATAATACGCGTAACGATACGCGCTATAATGTGTTAAAACAAAGTTCTTATGAACTCTATTGATTTAACTTCCTAGGATAAGTTTGTTAGCTGATGTTCCATGTGACATTGCCCAGGATATTTTAGTGTGTCAAGGAAACAAACAAATCATCGCACCAATTTGACGTCCATCAAAGCCGTTTCGCCAATTATAACGACGTGTCTTATTCCCTGATATTGCTGATAAATCTGAGAAAAACTGTTGGCTTTGATTTAATTAGTTGGCACTGGTAAATCTAAAACCGCTTGGATGAATACCTATGCTCAGCAGAAGATATTGATTTACCGAAGTGTAATTCGAGCGCGAAAAATAAAAATGTTAGGACATCTTATGTGAAACGTATTTAGTGGTTTATAGTGTAGCAGTTTTTTATCCTGCTGAAATGTCATCTTTTGTTTGCATGACTACCTTGCTTCATTTTGCAAGGCGTAATATCTTGTGGCAATCAAGGTCAAAATGACAATAAAAACAACATCATGGGTAAAATGTAAAGATAATATATATCATGATCTAACTTAGATCTAACATAGATGCTCGTAAAATGTTTGCGTCTGTCATTACACATTTGACTGTTACACTCGAACATTTAATTTGGAATAGCGTTCTTTCATCCACTGTGGATCGTACACACCTGTAAATTAACTTCCATGGTGAAATAAATTGATTACTTTTCACCTGAAACTTTTTTGTCATGTAAATGTAGTAGTTTAACAATTAATTAGTCGAAATTACAATGGATAAAAATTGTTCAATAGGACACCATTTTTAATTAAGGGACAACCGAATGAAAGAAAAAATTATGACACATAAATTAGGTCCCATAATGTTCAATTTTATCCAAACATTTTAATATAAAATTTCATGCAGGCATATTGCTGCAATTTTGACGTGTCTCATGTTACATAATAATGATTCCCGTATAATTAATTGATTACTTTTCACCTGAAACATTTTTTCCATGTAAATGCTACTCACAAGTAGATTAACAATTAATTAGTCGAAATTACAATGGATAAAAATTGTTCAATAGGACACCATTTTTAATTAAGGGACAACCGAATGAAAGAAAAAATTATGACACATAATTTAGGTCCCATAATGTTCAATTTTATCCAAACATTTTAATATAAAATTTCATGCAGGCATATTGCTGCAATTTTGACGTGTCTCATGTTACATAATAATGATTCCCAGATAATAATTGATTACTTTTCACCTGAAACATTTTTTCCATGTAAATGCTACTCACAAGTAGTTTAACAATTAATTAGTCGAAATTACAATGGATAAAAATTGTTCAATAGGACACCATTTTTAATTAAGGGACAACCGAATGAAAGAAAAAATTATGACACATAATTAGGTCCCATAATGTTCAATTTTATCCAAACATTTTAATATAAAATTTCGCAGGCATATTGCTGCAATTTTGACGTGTCTCATATTACATAATAATTTCCCAGATAATAAAGTAACTCAAAGGCTCACTGAACCTGATCTTACTGTCTCCACCTAACGACGGCAAACAGCCAGAAACCGGTAGTGGTGTGTAAGGGATGGGGATGTGAGCAACACATTACTTTGGTAACTCGTAAATCCTTATTCTTTTTTATCTTGTTTATTTCCATAGCTTACTAACATGTTTGCTATTACCATTCAGATTATTTAGGAACCACAAAATAGAAAGCTTTCATTGGTGAGTCTTTATGCTGCATTGATATTAGTAATGATATTATCTTTAGATGGAACCAAATTTGAAGAATAAAATTAACTAAAATTCTATTTCGAATCTGATTTTATTTAAGTTTTGATAACCGACTATTTGATTTGTGCGTGATGTAGTAATTAATTTACGATCAAGGTTATTACTAAAAGCGAATCTATGTATTCACTTGGAAAGATTTGCTGATGAAACCAGTTATATATGCTGCGCATGTTGGTGACGTGTTACTAATTATTACACAATGAATCCAATGATCTGAAACCACAATTTTGATATTTTTTTCAGGTTTGCGTTTGCTCTACGAAACTGGAATCGCGGTTGCAGAAAAGGACTTCCAATCAAACTTTTGCAAGGAAGTTAGTGAAATATATATATATATATATATATATAGCAAGTACGTAGGAAATGGAGCCGACAATCAATACGGGAACTCGGTGCGCACAGGGATAAGGAATATCCGCATGTCACTTTCTCAACACACACATTAAGCAAGTATTTTAGTGGATATCCTTCAGTAGATACAATTCTATATGACAGAATAATATCGCGTCGTATCCTCCTTTGGGTAGAGTCTCATAGACCCAGACGTAGCAATCAATCGGTGTACGTAACATTGCGAAAACCTATCGCTGACTGTTGCTTTGTACAAGATTTTATCAAAGAGAGCAATATGTTTCGCTTCTAGTCTATTCGCCAACACAATACATACATGCGGGACTCTAATTTTGATAACGGGGGATTTAAAACATCCCTGGCTATACAACCAGGTGGATCATCATTCACCACGTTCGTGGATTTACTGATATGAGAGATTCCGACCAACCGTATACCTTCTCCATAATATCGACAATAGGTCCTACCGTGGTGGAGAATATTCTTCCTAAACCGATAACCGGAATAAGGGATCATGTTTTAATACATTTGGATAACGTTTGTAACGCTAAGCGCGAAAGCGACTGAACAAAATAGGTCAGAAAACTGATCTACTGCGCTCTTATCGCCGCTTTACAATGTACTAAAAACGGGATTACTCTGATTCGGATAAACGTTGGCTATCTCTACTGGAGCATGTTGGATCTATGCTAGAGGAACTCTAAATATTCAGTCTAAAGTAAGCTTCTCAAAATAAAAAAAATTAATCAACGAAACAGGACTTGAAATTGAATGAAAATGATGGCCAGAACATGAGAGTTTAATGAGGTATCAAACACAGCAGATCCATGGGTACAATTTACTCGACTGTGAAACGCAGTTATCCCATGGATTCGAGATGACGAACAATCTTTTCAAACGCATTTAATTCCTAAGCTGCACCAAAATCAGAAGATTTTATAGAGATTCATTCATTCGAGGACCATTATTAAAATAGGTGTTTATGCCCTGAAATCTACGTTTGCTTTCACTGAATCCGTTAAATAGAACGCTGATCATTAGCAGAGTTTAATGTTTGAATTTTCGGGGCTAAATTTACTGGTCTATTTTGGAATACACTATTCATATTCATAGCGGACTTTGAGTAAAGTAATGATTTCACCGACGGTGGTAGTGCAGAATTTACGAAAAATTAAATGTAAATAAATATTCTTGACCCGACCTAATAACTCCAATGCTGATCAAATCCTGTCATGCGCAAGTGTCTGACCAATATCTGACGTTTCTTCTTATCTCAAAAATTGCACGTCGGAATCAGAAGCTATTTCAGTAAATACAAATTTAGAAAATAAGGCAACATTTTGACAAAAACGGACATATGTCGGTTGTTAAAATATAGCTTTCCCAAAATTGAATCTTACCTAACACATTTCCTAACAACTTTGAGATTAAACGAGTGTTGTAGATTAACTCGTTTGTATTTATGCATGTTACCTTGATATTTTCGCAGCCATGTAGGTAGTCAATCGTAATTTAATTTTCATTAGGCTATATAAACATAGTATTTTTGGAAAATATACGAATGGACACGTGACTTCCATATCATTTGTTACATCTGAGTTTATATAAATGATCTATTTTCGAACAAATCGTTTATGAATAACAGAAAGAGGAACGGGCCTAGCACTCTTCCTTGTGGTACTCCGCTGGTGGTTTTGAACTTTCGGATAGCACCCCGTTTACTTTAACTTGGGCTTGACGATTTGACAGGTGGTGGCACTTCAATGAAAGGAGTGGTTCACTTATTCCTAAACGTATCCGTTTTTGAGGAATCTGTCAAAATCGTCAGAAATGTCTAATTAACAGACGTGAATGGGAGAACCTCTATCCAACTCCTTCGTCTATTCGTTCAACGCTATGAGAAGATTCGTTGAACATGAGCGATGAGATCGAAATCCATGCTGAGCTGTCGAAAACAAATTAAGCAAATCAAATTATGCAACGATTCTTTCCGAGAATATACGTTCCATGAACTTACCAATAACAGGTAATAGTGTGACGGGACGATAATTTGCAGCGTCAGATCGGCAGCCTCTTTGAAGATAGGTGTAATCACGCCGGACTTCCAATTCTTCGGTACCACATTCTGAACGGAAATGCCGCAGGCATTTTTATTTGTTGCCTGTGTATTTTGCTTCGTTAACTGCCAATTCATTGAACTTAAAAGCTTGACGACTCTATGAGAGCTGACCCTGATTCTGCATCCAACTGTGAACAAACTTACGCAGTCATGGTGCCCCATTTATTTTTTTTACATTTAAACATGCACTTGTACATATATTTCGATTCAGTGGGTGAAGTAAAGTTAATTGCATTTTTAACCGTAAAACGTGAATTGTTTAAGATGCGTTGAGAAAACCACGATGGGCCTCTTTTCGCTTATTTGATTCGCTGTAATCTGGTGTATCTTGAGGATAAAAGGATGAAGCAATGCACATACAGACCTGTGTATAACGATTGGAGGTGTATCGTAAGACACTCACTGTATCCATGAGAATTCCGTAGACGAATGATTTTAACTTTCCATCTACTTTCACCACGCAACCGAAGATATTGAAGTATTAGGACGACGTTTTAAACTGTGTTGCGAATTTCTGCTTGTCGTTGTTCGTATACCTTGTCTGCAGATCATTCCAGAGAGCTTAACATTCGAACCATCCCTAAGATAAATGTCATGTATCATCTCATAAATTTCACACTTGGAAAGTCAGAAGCAGAAAGTTACCAATAAACTGCTATAAATGAATGTATTCCAAATTAATCCCATAATAAAAACTAATATAATTTCAACAATAGTTAAAGCACCTTGTTGTATGCTATTCTTTAAAACCCATATATTAATTACGCAAGAAATTTGATGAAAAGCTGAAATTATTTTCATTATTCTAGCAGTGGGTCTTAGTCTCTATTTCAGCGTGATACTTAACAGGTTTATCAATTAAAACGCAGGAAGTTACAAACAACTTATATCAACTGTCGGTATTGATCGCTAAATCGGATGGTACACTTGCATTATCGTGTGAAATTTGCTTTTATCATAAAAGTTGCGGTAGTTTTGTAAGGTGCACAGTTTGTAGAGATCGATGTGGCGAACTTTGTGCACTCGGCTATAGATAGTTCGTGAAATGTGTGCAGTTGTTCGTGGTTCTAGCTCAGATGTGAAGCAATTGTGTGAACCGATAACAAAGTGTGTTAGTCATCTCATGTGTCTTGGATACACAATTTTGATTTAAAAAAGCAACGGTTTATTTTATATTGTTCACTGTCCAGCAGTATGATGCACACCGAGATAGGAGTTACAGCAATCAAAGCGATGTGCAGTCGTGAATTTAGTCACGACGTTTGCATACTCTTTCAGTGAGCGTCATTCTGTAAAAAAAATCGAAATGTGCCGTTCACCTTGCTCAAAATTATTGTTTCCTCAATGTCGATTATCATGCATGTAAGTATAACATCACTAATTACACCGAGTTATGGTTCAAGGATGTCATATCTCCCTGTTCTGAAATTACACCTACTACCTCGTATCTCATATAGCCACTGACAAACAATTCTATGTCAGTGCTGCATGTCTGCCCCATCAATTTTTAGATATTAACTAAAGCAACTTTTGAGGGACCGGAAAATCATTTTTCGTGAAATCTCAGCAGACGGAGTGGCTTACTTGACGTAATCCCTTGAGTTCCTGGAGGAACATAGGGCCTCGGCAACTTGTCTCCACTCTGGTCTGTCCATAGCAGCCTGTTTGATGTCGTTCCAGTTAAGTCCACACTTGCGGATTTTCTCTTCACACGAGCGCTTCCAAGATAGCCTTGGGCGTGCGACCCGTCTCTTCCCGATTGGGTTCCATACCAGAGCATGACGCGTGATGTCATCATAAGGTTTCCGCAAGGTGTGCCCAACCCATCTGCACTTTCTTCTACTGATCTGCTGGGCGATCGGGTCCTCAGCCGCAATCTGCCACAGGTCTTGATTCCTTATCTTTTCTGGCCATTTTACCCCAATAATTCGACGAAGGCAATTATTGTGGAATGATTGCAAGCGGCCAGATGACTTTGCTGTCTTTGGCCAGGTTTCCGATCCATAGCGTAGCACGGATTTGACGTTGCTTCTGAATATACGGAGTTTCGTGCGTTTTGATAGAACCTTCGACTCCCAAATGGGTTTCAAAGCTATGAACGCGTATCTTGCTTTGCCGATTCTGGCGACTATGTCTTCGTCCGTGCCACCACTTATTGAAACAATGCTGCCGAGGTAGACGAATTGCGTGACGTCTTTGACTGCTTTACCATTGATGGTGATTGATGGGTGCTCATCAGTTAGCACACGGAGGACTTCTGTTTTTTCGGTATTCACGCGTAGTCCTGCATATGAAGCAAAGTGTGCTAGTCTATCGGTCTTTCTCTGAAGACGTTGGGGGTCACGTGATATCAAGCAGACATCATCAGCGTATTCCAGATCCTCCAAATGGTCGGATTCCTTCCAATCGATACCATTCCTCTCACTTTTACTGTCTGTTTCATTATCCAGTCTATTACCAACAGAAAAATCATTGGGGACAACAGGCATCCCTGGCGGACGCCAGTCTCAACTGCAAATGGATCGGTCAGTCTTCCGTTGTGAATTACCTGACAGGAGGCACCTTCATACAGCTGCTTTATGAGGTCCATGTACAGCGGTGGGACCCCATAGTGTGGCAAAAGCTTCCCATATGAATTCGCGGTCCACACTGTCGAAGGCTTTTTCAAAATCTATGAAGTTGAGGCAAAGAGGCGATTGCCATTCAATGCTTTGTTCAATTATTATGCGGAGGGTCGAAATTTGGTCGATACCAGACTTTTGTTTTCTGAAGCCTGATTGCTCTGGCCGTAACGCTTGGTGGATAGCGTCGCGCAAACGCATAAGGATGATGCGTATAAGTAATTTACTAGGGACTGAGAGCACCATGATACCTCGCCAGTTTTTGCATAGCCTCAGATCCCCTTTTTTAGGAAGTTTGACCAAATGACCTCTCTTCCAATCATTTTGGGACCCGTCTTTCTTACCAGATTTTCTGCAGCAGAGGAAGTAACATATCAGCCGAGGTGTCTAAATCAGCCTTCAGAGCTTCCGGTGGAATCCCATCTGGACCTGGTGCTTTGCCATTCTTTAGCGATTTTAAGGCAAAAAGGATTTCATTTCGACCGGGGGGTCGGTGTTTACGTCTAGCAAATTTGCTGCAGGTGGGATGTCAGTGACTGAAGTAGGTGCTGGTCGATTTAGGAGTTCCTTGAAATGCTCCATCCATCGCTTTCCTCGCACCGATTCCTGACTGATTAGGTTACCTTCACCGTCCTTTATTATTTTGCCGTAAGGTATTTTCCTTCCTGATAAGGTTCTGGTAATGTTGTAGACGGTGTTCAGGTTTCTCTTTTCTGCTGCATTTTCCGCCTCGGTTGCCAGCATTTCATAGAACCGCCTCTTGTCACTTCTGGCACTTCGTTTCACGTCTTTATTTAGGGAGCCGTATTGTTTGATCAGTTGGTTTTTCTGCTTGGTGTCCTTACACCGGAGGATCTGTTGTTTCAGCTGCCTTCTCGAGTTGATCAGTGTCCAAGTCTCACTCGAGATCCACTCTTTGTCTTTCTTTACCCGTCTGCCAATTACGTGCTAACAAGTGTCTTGCCAACAGTCTTTCAGAGCGGTCCAGTGTTCATTTATTGGGAGCTCAGGGGTTAAGTTGTTGAGCGATTCGAATCTGTTTTTCAGTGAGATTGAGAAAATTTCTCTTGTACGCTCTTCCCTTAGTTTCTGCGTGTGGTACTTTACACTAGGCCGACTGCTGGTTTCGCAGAAAGCTCTCAACTTGATTCTAATTTTGGCCATTAGAAGGTAGTGGTCTGAAGCAACATCCGCACCTCGCATTACGCGTGTATCAAGAAGACTATGTCTCCATTTTCGTGAAATCGATAGGTGATCGATTTGATTGGCAGTAACACCATCAGGTGATGTCCAGGTGGCCTTGTGGATTTTTCGGTGTTGAAAGATGCTGCCTCCGATGACCAGATCGTTGAGCGCGCAAAAGTCTGCGAAAAGTTCACCGTTCTCATTCATTTCACCTAGGGCATGCGTACCCATCACAGATTCTCTCCCTGTGTTGTCTGGACCCAATTTCGCGTTCATGTCACCCATCAAATTCTTGATATCTCGCTTGGGTGTCTTGTCTAGGACAGACTGCAGACGCACGTAAAATTCTTCTTTCGACTTAAGGCTAGCATTGTTTGTGCGCGCATAACATTGAATTACCGTCACATTTCTCCCCTTGGAGTTGAATCTGGCTGTGATTATCCGTGAGTCAACGGGTTCCCATCCAACGAGAGCGCCTGCAGCTATTGGGGAGAACATAATGGCGACGCCTTCCGAATGACTATGGTTCTCATCTTCATGACCTGAGTAAATAATCCGTTCCCCGGATGTCAAAATCAGCATGCCAGATCCATTCCATCTACTTTCACATATTCCCAGCAGTTGTATACCATACTTTTGCATTTCTTTCGCGACCTGTGCAGCCTTTCCGGTCTCATACATCGTACGGACGTTCCATGTGGCAATCTTAGTTGTTGCTTTCATCGACAGAAGATTCATCTGCTGACTGGCTTCCGGTGGGCTTTCACCAGTCTGCTTCATTTTTAACTCAGATGAGGTTTCTTCTCGATTCAAGCATGGAGATCCTACTTTGATATGACATGTTGCTTTGGTTTCAGTAGCGGTTTGAGGTTTTTACAGAGTGGGGTTGCTGACCCCGCGTCTAACCCTCCTCCTTTTGCAGACGGGCTTGGGACCGTCCTCGGCGGAGTATTGTGATTGTGTAATCCGCAGGAAGCGGAGGTTTGGAGTCAGGGTTTACATCCCCCAGATGGACTGCCCTCCCAGGCTGACGAGCTCCATCTACCCGAAGCGAACTGGTTTTGAGGCGCCAGTCACCCGCCTTCGCCCCTTCTTCTGTCAGTAGAAGCAGTTCCGCCACGAGCAGACGGAGTAATGCGTCGCAACTACGAACTGCCTAACAGAATCCCGTGACATTTGAAACGCTTGATCTTATATACTGCATTCCCTGTCTCTCCACCCTGGCAAGAAGGTATTGATTCCAAATTTACAGTTTCATTTCACAACTCCTCAAAGTTTACTGAGGCGTCAAGCAAGGGTGCCTACTTTCCTTCACGCTGTTCGGAACTATCGTTGTTTTACTGATGACGGGTTTAGAGTCAAAAACCCATCAAAACTCCTCTTGAAAATCTGCTGAGTTTACAACATAATCTGGTAGATTGTTCCAAGTAAAGCAAACTCGCACGGCAAAAAATGTCGTATGCAGTTGAGTAGTGAGTGAGGTACAGTTAGAATAAATGTGTGAGCTCTTGTCTTATACGAGCCCCATAGATTAAACAAGCATTGTAGAGGGTGATTTGCGGTATTCGAAATGTTGTAAACCAAAATCAAATCGCCCTGAATACGACGACGAGGATACTCGAATAAATTCAGGGTTTTGATTCGCTCGTTGTATGGTTTCCGGCTGAGTCCGGTGACAAGTTTCGTAGCTCGATGATATATTCTTTGCAAAGTCGCAACATCTTTTTAAGCCATGATGACCATGCTTGAACTGCACATTTCATCGTTGGCCTTATGTACGTATTTATAATGCAGCGATTTGTCTGTTTTGAAAACCTACCGAAAATTCTCTTCAGGAGTGACAATTTCTTTGATGTTTTACGATAGACGGAGTTTCGGTGGCTTGACATCCCTAGGGTGTTGCTTATTAGCACACCCAATTCCTTTTGTTTTATGGTCCACGAGAGGCTGTGTGTAACAAGAAAATACTGGAACTCCTCATATTTTCAAAGGTTAAACATATGACACTTTTGAAAATTGAAAAATAGGCGATAGTTTATGGACCAAACCTGGAGATTGTCCAGATCGTTCCAAAGCAGTTCGCAGTCTTCCGGCCCATTTATCCTCGACCACACATTTATATCGTTCGCGAACAGTACGATCTTACATTTGATAAGAGCCGGTATGTCACTGGCACAAACTGCGAAGAGAATTGGTCCGAGGACGGATTCCTGAGGAACTCCACTTGTCACGGCTACCGATTTCGATAAGGCACCGTCCACAGTGACTTGATGGTGTACACTACGTGCTTACTAAAGGATTTCATTCTTATCAGCAATACTGAGTACTTTCAATTTATTGAGCATCCATCGAATCCAAAAGACAAAGGAAAAGTATTCAGTTTTAGTTCGTGTCTGATGTGCAATTGGGTACAATATTTTATAATGTACCGCCACTTTTGTCTTCACGGATAGCTTGACTTTGTCTCGGATGTTAGCAATTATATGAATCGGAATAATTTAGCGCGGTATCCACTTTTCGATTAAGTCACATAGACCCAGACATCGCAATCTTTCAGTGTATAAAAAATCGCGAGGTCCTATTACTAAATTTGCTGTTCGGTGATAGATTTTAATAAAGAGAGCAATATCTTCTCGGAACCAAGAAGCACTGACTTCTACGGCATACTCCATCGTATGGCGACCGTAGACGTTCTTTATCATTAGTAAAGTTATCAGCGAGAATCTTCCAAATATTCTTCGAAAGATACTTATCTATCGATACTCCAAGAACTATCTACAACGAGCTCTATGTCAATTTCTCAGTTTCTAATAGATATGTCCAAGGAACATGTTTACCAATGCGGAGCATCTGGCTTTTCCGTACGTTGAATCTCATACCATTCATGGCTGCCCAATTTGACACGTTGTCCAAATCTATTTGCAGTTTCTCACAATCATGTGCAGAAATAATTTGCGTCCATATTTTCATATCATCTGCGAACAGGCTCATTTTGGATTAAATGACGGGGGTAAATCGTTTATGTATAATAGAAAGAGAAAGGAGACTCCGCTGGTGGTTTTGAACTTTCGGATAGCACCCCGTTTACTTTAACTTGGGCTTGGCGATTTGACAGGTGGTGGCATTTCAATGAAAGGAGTGGTTCACTTATTCCTAAACGTATTCGTTTTTGAGGAATCTGTCAAAATCTTCAGAAATGTCTAATTAACAGACGTGAATGGGAGAACTCTATCCAACTCCTTCGTCTATTCGTTCAACGCTATGAGATGATTCGTTGAACATGAGCGATGAGATCGAAATCCATGCTGAGCTGTCGAAAACAAATTAAGCAAAACAAATTATGCAACGATTCTTTCCGAGACTATACGTTCCATGAACTTACCAATAACAGGTAATAGTGTGACGGGACGATAATTTGCAGCGTCAGATCGGCAGCCTCTTTGAAGATAGGTGTAATCACGCCGGACTTCCAATTCTTCGGTACCACATTTTGAACGGAAATGCCGCAGGCATTTTTATTTATTGCCGGTGTATTTTGCTTCGTTAACTGCCAATTCATTAAACTTAAAAGCTTGACGACTCTATGAGAGCTGACCCTGATTCTGCATCCAACTGTGAACAAACTTACGCAGTCATGGTGCCCCATTTATTTTATTTACATTTAAACATGCACTTGTACATATATTTCGATTCAGTGGGTGAAGTAAAGTTAATTGCATTTTTAACCGTAAAACGTGAATTGTTTAAGATGCGTTGAGCATACCACGATGGGCCTCTTTTCGCTTATTTGATTCGCTGTAATCTGGTGTATCTTGAGGATAAAAGGATGAAGCAATGCACATACAGACCAGTGTATAACGATTGGAGGTGTATCGTAAGACACTCACTGTATCCATGAGAATTCCGTAGACGAATGATTTTAACTTTCCATCTACTTTCACCACGCAACCGAAGATATTGAAGTATTAGGACGACGTTTTAAACTGTGTTGCGAATTTCTGCTTGTCGTTGTTCGTATACCTTGTCTGCAGATCATTCCAGAGAGCTTAACATTCGAACCGTCCTTAAGTTAACTGTCATGTATCATCTCATAAATTTCACACTTGGAAAGTCAGAAGCAGAAAGTTACCAATAAACTGCTATAACCGAATGTATTCCAAATTAATCCCATAATAAAAACTAATATAATTTCAACAATATTTTAAGCACCTTGTTGAATGCTATTCTTTAAAACCCATATATTAATTACGCAAGAAATTTGATGAAAATCTGAAATTATTTTCATTATTCTAGCAGTGGGTCTTAGTCTCCATTTCAGCGTGATACTTAACAGGTTTATCGATTAAAACGCAGGAAGTTACAAACAACTTATAACAACTGTCGGTATTGATCGCTACATCGGATGGTAGACTTGCATTATCGTGTGAAATTTGCTTTTATCATAAAAGTTGCGGTAGTTTTGTAAGGTGCACAGTTTGTAGAGATCGATGTGGCGAACTTTGTGCACTCGGCTATAGATAGTTCGTGAAATGTGTGCAGTTGTTCGTGGTTCTAGCTCAGATGTGAAGCAATTGTGTGAACCGTTAACAAAGTGTGTTAGTCATCTCATGTGTCTTGGATACACAATTTTTATTTTAAAAAGCAACGGTTTGTTTTATATTGTTCACTGTTCAGCAGTATGATGCACACAGAGGCAGGAGTTACTGCAATCAAAGCGATGTGCAGTCGTGAATTTAGTCGCGACCTTTGCATACTCTTTCAGTGAGCGTCATTCTGTAAAAAAATCGAAATGTGCCGTTCACCTTGCTCAAAATTATTGTCTCCTCAAAGTCGATTATCATGCATGTAAGTATAACATCACTAATTACACCGAGATATGGTTCAAGGATGTCATATCTTCAGTTCTGAAATTACACCTACAACCTCGTATCTCATATAGCCACTGACAAACAATTCTGTGTCAGTGCTGCATGTCTGTCTCATCAATTTTTAGATATTAACTGAAGCAACTTTTAAGGGACCGGAAAATCATTTTTCGACAAATCTCAGCAGACGGAGTAATGGGTCGCAACTACGAACTGCCTAACAGAATCCCGTGATATTTGAAACGGTTGATCTTATATACTACAATCCCTGTCTCTCCACCCTGGCATGAAGTTATTAATTCCAAATTTACAGTTTCATTTCACAACTCCTCAAAGTTTACTGAGGCGTCAAGCAAAGGTGCCTGCTTTCCTTCACGCTGTTCGGAACTATCGTTGTTCTACTGATGACGGGTTTAGAGTCAAAAACCCGTCAAGACTCCTCTTGAAAATCTGCTGAGTTTACAACATAATCTGGTAGATTGTTCCAAGTAAAGCAAACTCGCACGGCAAAAAATGTCGTATGCAGTTGAGTAGTGAGTGAGGTACAGTTAGAATAAATGTGTAAGCTCTTGTCTTATACGAGCCCCATAGATTAAACAAGCATTGTAGAGGGTGATTTGCGGTATTCGAAATGTTGTAAAACAAAATCAAATCGCCCTGAATACGACGACGAGGATACTCGAATAAATTCAGGGTTTTGATTCGCTCGTTGTATGGTTTCCGGCTGAGTCCGGTGACAAGTTTCGTAGCTCGATGATATATTCTTTGCAAAGTCGCAACATCTTTTTAAGCCATGATGACCATGCTTGAACTGCATATTTCATCGTTGGCCTTATGTACGTATTTATAATGCAGCGATTTGTCTGTTTTGAGAACCTACCGAAAATTCTCTTTAGGAGTGACAATTTCTTTGATGTTTTACGATAGACGGAGTTTCGGTGGCTTGACATCCCTAGGGTGTTGCTTATTAGCACACCCAATTCCTTTTGTTTTATGGTCCACGAGAGGCTGTGTGTAACAAGAAAATACTGGAACTCCTCATATTTTCAAAGGTTAAACATATGACACTTTTGAAAATTTGAAAAATAGGCGATAGTTTATGGACCAAACCTGGAGATTGTCCAGATCGTTCCAAAGCAGTTCGCAGTCTTCCGGCCTATTTATCCTCGACCACACATTTATATCGTTCGCGAACAGTACGATCTTACATTTGATAAGAGCCGGTATGTCACTGGCACAAACTGCGAAGAGAATTGGTCCGAGGACGGATTCCTGAGGAACTCCACTTGTCACGGCTACCGATTTGATAAGGCACCGTCCACAGTGACTTGATGGTGTACACCACGTGCTTACTAAAGGATTTCATTCTTATCAGCCATACTGAGTACTTTCAATTTATTGAGCATCCATCGAATCCAAAAGTCGAAGGAAAAGTATTCAGTTTCAGTTCGTGTCTGATATGCAATTGGGTACAATATTTTATAATGTACCGCCACTTTTGTCTTCACGGATAGCTTGACTTTGTCTCGGATGTTAGCAATTATATAAATCGGATTAATTTAGCGCGGTATCCACTTTTCGATTAAGTCACATAGACCCAGACGTCGCAATCTTTCGGTGTATAAAAAATCGCGAGGTCCTATTACTAAATTTGCTGTTCTGTGATAGATTTTAATAAAGAGAGCAATATCTTCTCGAAACCAAGAAGCACTGACTTCTACGGCATACTCCATCGTATGGCGACCGTAGACGTTCTTTATCATTAGTAAAGTTATCAGCGAGAATCTTCCAAATATTCTTCGAAAGATACTTATCTATCGATACTCCAAGAACTATCTACAACGAGCTCTATGTCAATTTCTCAGTTTCTAATAGATATGTCCAAGGAACATGATTACCAATGCGGAGCATCTGGCTTTTCCGTACGTTTAATCTCATACCATTCATGGCTGCCCAATTTGACACGTTGTCCAAATCTATTTGCAGTTTCTCACAATCATGTGTAGAAATAATTTGCGTCCATATTTTCATATCATCTGCGAACAGGCTCATTTTGGATTAAATGACGGGGGTAAATCGTTTATGTATAATAGAAAGAGAAACGGGACTCCGCTGGTGGTTTTGAACTTTCGGATAGCACCCCGTTTACTTTAACTTGGGCTTGGCGATTTGACAGGTGGTGGCATTTCAATGAAAGGAGTGGTTCACGTATTCCTAAACGTATCCGTTTTTGAGGAATCTGTCAAAATCTTCAGAAATGTCTAATTAACAGACGGAATGGGAGAACCTCTATCCAACTCCTTCGTCTATTCGTTCAACGCTGTGAGAAGATTCGTTGAACATGAGCGATGAGATCGAAATCCATGCTGAGCTCTCGAACACAAATTAAGCAAAACAAATTATGCAACGATTCTTTCCGAGAATATACGTTCCGTGAACTTACCAATAACAGGTAATAGTGTGACGGGACGATAATTTGCAGCGTCAGATCGGCAGCATCTTTGAGGATAGGTGTAATCACGCCGGACTTCCAATTCTTCGGTACCACATTTTGAACGGAAATGCCGCAGGCATTTTTATTTATTGCCGGTGTATTTTGCTTCGTTAACTGCCAATTCATTAAACTTAAAAGCTTGAAGACTCTATGAGAGCTGACCCTGATTCTGCATCCAACTGTGAACAAACTTACGCAGTCATGGTGCCCCATTTATTTTTTTACATTTAAACATGCACTTGTACATATATTTCGATTCAGTGGGTGAAGTAAAGTTAATTGCATTTTTAACCGTAAAACGTGAATTGTTTATGATGCGTTGAGCATACCACGATGGGCCTCTTTTCGCTTATTTGATTCGCTGTAATCTGGTGTATCTTGAGGATTAAAGAATGAAACAATGCACATACAGACCTGTGTATATCGATTGGAGGTGTATCGTCAGACACTCACTGTATCCATGAGAATTCCGTTTACGAGTGATTTTAACTTTCCATCTACTTTCACCACGCAACCAAAGATATTGAAGTATTGGGACGAAGTTTTAAACTGTGATGCGAATTTCTGCTTGTCGTTGTTCGTATACCTTGTCTGCAGATCATTCCAGAGAGCTTAACATTCGAACCATCCTTAAGCTAACTGTCATGTATCATCTCATAAATTTCACACTTGGAAAGTCAGAAGCAGAAAGTTACCAATAAACTGCTATAACCGAATGTATTCCAAATTAATCCCATAATAAAAACTAATATAATTTCAACAATATTTTAAGCACCCTGTTGAATGGTATTCTTTAAAACCCATATATTAATTACGCCAGAAATTTGATGAAAAGCTGAAATTATTTTCATTAATCTAGCAGTGGGTCTTAGTCTCGATTTCAGCGTGATACTTAACAGGTTTATCGATTAAAACGCAAGGAGTTACTAACAACTTATATCAACTGTCGGTATTGATCGCTACATCGGATGGTAGACTTGCATTATCGCGTGAAATTTGCTTTTATCATAAAAGTTGCGGTAGTTTTGTAAGGTGCACAGTTTGTAGAGATCGATGTGGCGAACTTTGTGCACTCGGCAATAGATAGTTCGTGAAATGTGTGCAGTTGTTCGTGGTTCTAGCTCAAATGTGAAGCAATTGTGGGAACCGTTAACAAAGTGTGTTAGTCATCTCATGTGTCTTGGATACACAATTTTGATTTTAAAAAGCAACGATTTATTTTATATTGTTCATTGTTCAGCAGTATGATGCACACAGAGGCAGGAGTTACAGCAATCAAAGCGATGTGCAGTCGTGAATTTAGTCGCGACCTTTGCATACTCATTCATTGAGCGTCATTCTGTAAAAAAAATCGAAATGTGCCGTTCACCTTGCTCAAAATTATTGTTTCCTCAAAGTCGATTATCATGCATGTAAGTATAACATCACTAATTACACCGCGTTATGGTTCAAGGATGTCATATCTCCCAGTTCTGAAATTACACCTACAACCTCGTATCTCATATAGCCACTGACTAACAATTCTATGTCAGTGCTGCATGTCTGCCCTATCAATTTTTTAAATATTAACTGAAGCAACTTTTAGGGGACCGGAAAATCATTTTTCGACAAATCTCAGCAGACGGAATAATGGGTCGCAACTACGAACTGCCTAACAGAATCCCGTGATATTTGAAACGGTTGATCTTATATACTGCAATCCCTGGGTTCCATACCAGAGCATGACGCGTGATGTCATCATAAGGTTTCCGCAAGGTGTGCCCAACCCATCTCCACTTTCTTCTACTGATCTGCTGGGCGATCGGGTCCTCAGCGGCAATCTGCCACAGGTCTTGATTCCTTATCTTTTCTGGCCATTTTACCCCAATAATTCGACGAAGGCAATTATTGTGGAATGATTGCAAGCGGCCAGAAGACTTTGCTGTCTTTGGCCAGGTTTCCGATCCATAGCGTAGCACGGATTTGACGTTGCTTCTGAATATACGGAGTTTCGTGCGTTTTGATAGAACCTTCGACTCCCAAATGGGTTTCAAAGCTATGAACGCGTATCTTGCTTTGCCGATTCTGGTGACTATGTCTTCGTCCGTGCCACCACTTATTGAAACAATGCTGCCGAGGTAGACGAATTGCGTGACGTCTTTGACTGCTTTACCATTGATGGTGATTGATGGGTGCTCATCAGTTAGCACACGAAGGACTTCTGTTTTTTCGGTATTCACGCGTAGTCCTGCACATGAAGCAAAGTGTGCTAGTCTATCGGTCTTTCTCTTAAGACGTTGGGGGTCACGTGATATCAAGCAGACATCATCAGCGTATTCCAGATCCTCCAAATGCTCGGATTCCTTCCAATCGATACCATTCCTCTCATCTTTTACTGTCTGTTTCATTATCCAGTCTATTACCAACAGAAAAATCATTGGGGAGAACCGGCATCCCCGGCGAACGCCAGTCTCAACTGCAAATTGATCGGTCAGTCTTCCGTTGTGAATGACCTGACAGGAGGCACCTTCATACAGCTGCTTTATGAGGTCCATGTACAGCGGTGGGACCCCATAGTGTGGCAAAAGCTCCCATATGAATTCGCGGTCCACACTGTCGAAGGTTTTTCAAAATCTATGAAGTTGAGGCAAAGAGGCGATTGCCATTCAATGCTTTGTTCAATTATTATGCGGAGGGTCGAAATTTGGTCGATACCAGACTTTTGTTTTCTGAAGCCTGATTGCTCTGGCCGTAACGCTTGGTGGATAGCGTCGCGCAAACGCATAAGGATGATGCGTATAAGTAATTTACTAGGGACTGAGAGCACCATGATACCTCGCCAGTTTTTGCATAGCCTCAGATCCCCTTTTTTAGGAAGTTTGACCAAATGACCTCTCTTCCAATCATTTTGGGACCCGTCTTTCTTACCAGATTTTCTGCAGCAGAGGAAGTAACATATCAGCCGAGGTGTCTAAATCAGCCTTCAGAGCTTCCGGTGGAATCCCATCTGGACCTGGTGCTTTGCCATTCTTTAGCGATTTTAAGGCAAAAAGGATTTCATTTCGACCGGGGGGTCGGTGTTTACGTCTAGCAAATTTGCTGCAGGTGGGATGTCAGTGACTGAAGTAGGTGCTGGTCGATTTAGGAGTTCCTTGAAATGCTCCATCCATCGCTTTCCTCGCACCGATTCCTGACTGATTAGGTTACCTTCACCGTCCTTTAATATTTTGCCGTAAGGTATTTTCCTTCCTGATAAGGTTCTGGTAATGTTGTAGACGGTGTTCAGGTCTCTCTTTTCTGCTGCATTTTCCGCCTCGGTTGCCAGCATTTCATAGAACCGCCTCTTGTCACTTCTGGCACTTCGTTTCACGTCTTTATTTAGGGAGCCGTATTGTTTTATCAGTTGGTTTTTCTGCTTGGTGTCCTTACACCGGAGGATCTGTTGTTTCAGCTGCCTTCTCGAGTTGATCAGTGTTCAAGTCTCACTCGAGATCCACTCTTTGTCTTTCTTTACCCGTCTGCCAATTACGTGCTAACAAGTGTCTTGCCAACAGTCTTTCAGAGCGGTCCAGTGTTCATTTATTGGGAGCTCAGGGGTTAAGTTGTTGAGCGATTCGAATCTGTTTTTCAGTGAGATTGAGAAAATTTCTCTTGTACGCTCTTCCCTTAGTTTCTGCGTGTGGTACTTTACACTAGGCCGACTGCCGGTTTCGCAGAAAGCTCTCAACTTGATTTTAATTTTGGCCATTAGAAGGTAGTGGTCTGAAGCAACATCCGCACCTCGCATTACGCGTGTATCAAGAAGACTATGTCTCCATTTTCGTGAAATCGATAGGTGATCGATTTGATTGGCAGTAACACCATCAGGTGATGTCCAGGTGGCCTTGTGGATTTTTCGGTGTTGAAAGATGCTGCCTCCGATGACCAGATCGTTGAGCGCGCAAAAGTCTGCGAAAAGTTCACCGTTCTCATTCATTTCACCTAGGGCATGCGTACCCATCACAGATTCTCTCCCTGTGTTGTCTGGACCCAATTTCGCGTTCATGTCACCCATCAAATTCTTGATATCTCGCTTGGGTGTCTTGTCTAGGACAGACTGCAGACGCACGTAAAATTCTTCTTTCGACTTAAGGCTAGCATTGTTTGTGCGCGCATAACATTGAATTACCGTCACATTTCTCCCCTTGGAGTTGAATCTGGCTGTGATTATCCGTGAGTCAACGGGTTCCCATCCAACGGGAGTGCCTGCAGCTATTGGGGAGAACATAATGGCGACGCCTTCCGAATGACTATGGTTCTCATCTTCATGACCAGAGTAAATAATCCGTTCCCCGGATGTCAAAATCAGCATGCCAGATCCATTCCATCTACCTTCACATATTCCCAGCAGTTGTATACCATACTTTTGCATTTCTTTCGCGACCTGTGCAGCCTTTCCGGTCTCATACCTCGTACGGACGTTCCATGTGGCAATCTTAGTTGTTGCTTTCATCGACAGAAGATTCATCTGCTGACTGGCTTCCGGTGGGCTTTCACCAGTCTGCTTCATTTTTAACTCAGATGAGGTTTCTTCTCGATTCAAGCATGGAGATCCTACTTTGGTATGACATGTTGCTTTGGTTACAGTAGCGGTTTGAGATTTTTACAGAGTAGGGTTGCTGACCCCGCGTCTAACCCTCCTCCTTTTGCAGACGGGCTTGGGACCGTCCTCGGCGGAGTATTGTGATTGTGTAATCCGCAGGAAGCGGAGGTTTGGAGTCAGGGTTTACATCCCCCAGATGGACTGCCCTCCCAGGCTGACGAGCTCCATCTACCCGAAGCGAACTGGTTTTGAGGCGCCAGTCACCCGCCTTCGCCCCTTCTTCTGTCAGTAGAAGCAGTTCCGCCACGAGCAGACGGAGTAATGCGTCGCAACTACGAACTGCCTAACAGAATCCCGTGACATTTGAAACGCTTGATCTTATATACTGCATTCCCTGTCTCTCCACCCTGGCTAGAAGGTATCGATTCCAAATTTACAGTTTCATTTCACAACTCCTCAAAGTTTACTGAGGCGTCAAGCAAGGGTGCCTGCTTTCCTTCACGCTGTTCGGAACTATCGTTGTTCTACTGATGACGGGTTTAGAGTCAAAAACCCATCAAAACTCCTCTTGAAAATCTGCTGAGTTTACAACATAATCTGGTAGATTGTTCCAAGTAAAGCAAACTCGCACGGCAAAAAATGTCGTATGCAGTTGAGTAGTGAGTGAGGTACAGTTAGAATAAATGTGTGAGCTCTTGTCTTATACGAGCCCCATAGATTAAACAAGCATTGTAGAGGGTGATTTGCGGTATTCGAAATGTTGTAAACCAAAATCAAATCGCCATGAATACGACGACGAGGATACTCGAATAAATTCAGGGTTTTGATTCGCTCGTTGTATGGTTTCCAGCTGAGTCCGGTGACAAGTTTCGTAGCTCGATGATATATTCTTTGCAAAGTCGCAACATCTTTTTAAGCCATGATGACCATGCTTGAACTGCATATTTCATCGTTGGCCTTATGTACGTATTTATAATGCAGCGATTTGTCTGTTTTGAGAACCTACCGAAAATTCTCTTTAGGAGTGACAATTTCTTTGATGTTTTACGATAGACGGAGTTTCGGTGGCTTGACATCCCTAGGGTGTTGCTTATTAGCACACCCAAGTCCTTTTGTTTTATGATCCACGAAAGGCTGTGTGTAACAAGAAAATGCTGGAACTCCTCATATTTTCAAAGGTTAAACATATGACACTTTTGAAAATTTGAAAAATAGGTGATAGTTAATGGACCGAACCTTGGGATTGTCCAGATCGTTCCGAAGCAGTTCGCAGTCTTCCGGACTATTTATCCCCGACCGGACATTTATATCGATCTTACATTTGATAAGAGCCGGTATGTCACTGGCACAAACTGCGAAGAGAATTGGTCCGAGGACGGATTCCTGAGGAACTCCACTTGTCACGGCTACCGATTTTGATAAGGCACCGTCCACAGTGACTTGATGGTGTACACTACGTGCTTACTAAAGGATTTCATTCTTATCAGCAATACTGAGTACTTTCAATTTATTGAGC
Source organism: Atriophallophorus winterbourni (assembly GCA_013407085.1). NCBI lineage: Eukaryota > Metazoa > Platyhelminthes > Trematoda > Plagiorchiida > Microphallidae > Atriophallophorus > Atriophallophorus winterbourni. The sequence goes on from JACCGJ010020523.1 coordinate 52,728, forward strand.
AGCCATCGAATCCAAAAGACAAAGGAAAAGTATTCAGTGTTAGTTCGTGTCTGATGTACAATTGGGTACAATATTTTATAATGTACCGCCACTTTTGTCTTCACGGATAGCTTGACTTTGTCTCGGATGTTAGCAATTATATAAATCGGAATAATTTAGCGCGGTATCCACTTTTCGATTAAGTCACATAGACCAAGACGTCGCAATCTTTCGGTGTATAAAAATCGCGAGGTCCTATTACTAAATTTGCTGTTCTGTGATAGATTTTAATAAAGAGAGCAATTTCTTTTAGAAACCAAGAAGCACTGACGTCTACGGCATACTCCATCGTATGGCGACCGTAGACGTTCTTTATCATTAGTAAAGTTATCAGCGAGAATCTTCCAAATATTCTTCGAAAGATACTTATCTATCGATACTCCAAGAACTATCTACAACGAGCTCTATGTCAATTTCTCATTTTCTAATACATATGTCCAAGGAACATGATTGCCAATGCGGAGCATCTGGCTTTTCCGTACGTTGAATCTCATACCATTCATGGCTGCCCAATTTGACACGTTGTCCAAATCTATTTGCAGTTTCTCACAATCATGTGCAGAAATAATTTGCGTCCATATTTTCATATCATCTGCGAACAGGCTCATTTGGGATTAAATGACGGGGGTAAATCGTTTATGTATAATAGAAAGAGAAACGGGACTCCGCTGGTGGTTTTGAACTTTCGGATAGCACCCCGTTTACTTTAACTTGGGCTTGGCGATTTGACAGGTGGTGGCATTTCAATGAAAGGAGTGGTTCACGTATTCCTAAACGTATCCGTTTTTGAGGAATCTGTCAAAATCTTCAGAAATGTCTAATTAACAGACGGGAATGGAAGAACTTCTATATAACTCCTTCGTCTATTCGTTCAACGCTATCAGATGATTCGTTGAACATGAGCGATGAGATCGAAATACATGCTGAGCTGTCGTAAACAAATTAAGCAAAACAAATTATACAACGATTCTTTCCGAGAATACACGTTCCATGAACTTACCAATAACAGGTAATAGTGTGACGGGACGATAATTTGCAGCATCAGATCGGCAGCCTCTTTGAAGATAGGTGTAATCACGCCGGACTTCCAATTCTTCGGTACCACATTTTGAACGGAAATGCCGCAGGCATTTTTATTTATTGCCGGTGTATTTTGCTTCGTTAACTGCCAATTCATTAAACTTAAAAGCTTGAAGACTCTATGAGAGCTGACCCTGATTCTGCATCCAACTGTGAACAAACTTACGCAGTCATGGTGCCCCATTTATTTTTTTACATTTAAACGTGCACTTGTACATATATTTCGATTCAGTGGGTGAAGTAAAGTTAATTGCATTTTTAACCGTAAAACGTGAATTGTTTATGATGCGTTGAGCATACCACGATGGGCCTCTTTTCGCTTATTTGATTCGCTGTAATCTGGTGTATCTTGAGGATAAAAGGATGAAGCAATGCACATACAGACCAGTGTATAACGATTGGAGGTGTATCGTAAGACACTCACTGTATCCATGAGAATTCCGTAGACGAATGATTTTAACTTTCCATCTACTTTCACCACGCAACCGAAGATATTGAAGTATTAGGACGACGTTTTAAACTGTGTTGCGAATTTCTGCTTGTCGTTGTTCGTATACCTTGTCTGCAGATCATTCCAGAGAGCTCAGCATTCGAACCGTCCTTAAGTTAACTGTCATGTATCATCTCATAAATTTCACACTTGGAAAGTCAGAAGCAGAAAGTTACCAATAAACTGCTATAACCGAATGTATTCCAAATTAATCCCATAATAAAAACTAATATTATTTCAACAATATTTTAAGCACCTTGTTGAATGCTATTCTTTAAAACCCATATATTAATTACGCAAGAAATTTGATGAAAAGCTGAAATTATTTTCATTATTCTAGCAGTGGGTCTTAGTCTCCATTTCAGCGTGATACTTAACAGGTTTATCGATTAAAACGCAGGAAGTTACAAACAACTTATAACAACTGTCGGTATTGATCGCTAAATCGGATGGTACACTTGCATTATCGTGTGAAATTTGCTTTTATCATAAAAGTTGCGGTAGTTTTGTAAGGCGCAAAGTTTGTAAAGATCGATGTGGCGAACTTTGTGCACTCGGCTATAGATAGTTCGTGAATTGTGTGCAGTTGTTCGTGGTTCTAGCTCAGATGTGAAGCAATTGTGTGAACCGTTAACAAAGTGTGTTAGTCATCTCATGTGTCTTGGATACAAAATTTTGATTTAAAAAAGCAACGGTTTATTTTATATTTTTCACTGTCCAGCAGTATGATGCACACAGAGGCAGGAGTTACAGCAATCAAAGCTATGTGCAGTCGTGAAATTAGTCGCGACGTTTGCATGAGCGTCATTCTGTAAAAAAATCGAAATGTGCCGTTCACCTTGCTCAAAATTATTGTTTCCTCAAAGTCGATTATCATGCATGTAAGTATAACATCACTAATTACACCGAGTTATGGTTCAAGGATGTCATATCTCCCAGTTCTGAAATTACACCTACAACCTCGTATCTCATATAGCCACTGACTAACAATTCTATGTCAGTGCTGCATGTCTGCCCTATCAATTTTTTAGATATTAACTGAAGCAACTTTTAAGGGACCGGAAAATCATTTTTCGACAAATCTCAGCAGACGGAGTAATGGGTCGCAACTACGAACTGCCTAACAGAATCCCGTGATATTTGAAACGGTTGATCTTATATACTGCAATCCCTGTCTCTCCACCCTGGCATGAAGTTATTAATTCCAAATTTACAGTTTCATTTCACAACTCCTCAAAGTTTACTGAGGCGTCAAGCAAGGTGCCTGCTTTCCTTCACGCTGTTCGGAACTATCGTTGCTCTACTGATGACGGGTTTAGAGTCAAAAACCCATCAAGACTCCTCTTGAAAATCTGCTGAGTTTACAACATAATCTGGTAGATTGTTCCAAGTAAAGCAAACTCGCACGGCAAAAAATGTCGTATGCAGTTGAGTAGTGAGTGAGGTACAGTTAGAATAAATGTGTTAGCTCTTGTCTTATACGAGCCCCATAGATTAAACAAGCATTGTAGAGGGTGATTTGCGGTATTCGAAATGTTGTAAACCAAAATCAAATCGCCCTGAAAACGACGACGAGGATACTCGAATAAATTCAGGGTTTTGATTCGCTCGTTGTATGGTTTCCGGCTGAGTCCGGTGACAAGTTTCGTAGCTCGATGATATATTCTTTGCAAAGTCGCAACATCTTTTTAAGCCATGATGACCATGCTTGAACTGCATATTTCATCGTTGGCCTTATGTACGTATTTATAATGCAGCGATTTGTCTGTTTTGAAAACCTACCGAAAATTCTCTTCAGGAGTGACAATTTCTTTGATGTTTTACGATAGACGGAGTTTCGGTGGCTTGACATCCCTAGGGTGTTGCTTATTAGCACACCCAATTCCTTTTGTTTTATGGTCCACGAGAGGCTGTGTGTAACAAGAAAATACTGGAACTCCTCATATTTTCAAAGGTTAAACATATGACACTTTTGAAAATTAAAAAATAGGCGATAGTTTATGGACCAAACCTGGAGATTGTCCAGATCGTTCCAAAGAAGTTCGCAGTCTTCCGGCCCATTTATCCTCGACCACACATTTATATCGTTCGCGAACAGTACGATCTTACATTTGATAAGAGCCGGTATGTCACTGGCACAAACTGCGAAGAGAATTGGTCCGAGGACGGATTCCTGAGGAACTCCACTTGTCACGGCTACCGATTTCGATAAGGCACCGTCCACAGTGACTTGATGGTGTACACCACGTGCTTACTAAAGGATTTCATTCTTATCAGCAATACTGAGTACTTTCAATTTATTGAGCATCCATCGAATCCAAAAGACAAAGGAAAAGTATTCAGTTTTAGTTCGTGTCTGATGTGCAATTGGGTACAATATTTTATAATGTACCGCCACTTTTGTCTTCACGGATAGCTTGACTTTGTCTCGGATGTTAGCAATTATATGAATCGGAATAATTTAGCGCGGTATCCACTTTTCGATTAAGTCACATAGACCCAGACATCGCAATCTTTCAGTGTATAAAAAATCGCGAGGTCCTATTACTAAATTTGCTGTTCGGTGATAGATTTTAATAAAGAGAGCAATATCTTCTCGAAACCAAGAAGCACTGACTTCTACGGCATACTCCATCGTATGGCGACCGTAGACGTTCTTTATCATTAGTAAAGTTATCAGCGAGAATCTTCCAAATATTCTTCGAAAGATACTTATCTATCGATACTCCAAGAACTATCTACAACGAGCTCTATGTCAATATCTCAGTTTCTAATAGATATGTCCAAGGAACATGTTTACCAATGCGGAGCATCTGGCTTTTCCGTACGTTGAATCTCATACCATTCATGGCTGCCCAATTTGACACGTTGTCCAAATCTATTTGCAGTTTCTCACAATCATATGCAGAAATAATTTGCGTCCATATTTTCATATCATCTGCGAACAGGCTCATTTTGGATTAAATGACGGGGGTAAATCGTTTATGTATAATAGAATGAGAAAGGAGACTCCGCTGGTGGTTTTGAACTTTCGGATAGCACCCCGTTTACTTTAACTTGGGCTTGGCGATTTGACAGGTGGTGGCATTTCAATGAAAGGAGTGGTTCACTTATTCCTGAACGTATCCGTTTTTGAGGAATCTGTCAAAATCTTCAGAAATGTCTAATTAACAGACGTGAATGTGAGAACCTCTATCCAACTCCTTCGTCTATTCGTTAAACGCTATGAGATGATTCGTTGAACATGAGCGATGAGATCGAAATCCATGCTGAGCTGTCGAAAACAAATTAAGCAAAACAAATTATGCAACGATTCTTTCCGAGACTATACGTTCCATGAACTTACCAATAACAGGTAATAGTGTGACGGGACGATAATTTGCAGCGTCAGATCGGCAGCCTCTTTGAAGATAGGTGTAATCACGCCGGACTTCCAATTCTTCGGTACCACATTTTGCACGGAAATGCCGCAGGCATTTTTATTTATTGCCGGTGTATTTTGCTTCGTTAACTGCCAATTCATTAAACTTAATAGCTTGACGACTCTATGAGACCCGACCCTGATTCTGCATCCAACTGTGAACAAACTTACGCAATCATGGTGCCCAATTTATTTTATTTACAATTAAACATGCACTTGTACATATATTTCGATTCAGTGGGTGAAGTAAAGTTAATTGCATTTTTAACCGTAAAACGTGAATTGTTTAAGATGCGTTGAGCAAACCACGATGGGCCTCTTTTCGCTTATTTGATTCGCTGTAATCTGGTGTATCTTGAGGATAAAAGGATGAAGCAATGCACATACAGACCTGTGTATAACGATTGGAGGTGTATCGTAAGACACTCACTGTATCCATGAGAATTCCGTAGACGAATGATTTTAACTTTCCATCTACTTTCACCACGCAACCGAAGATATTGAAGTATTAGGACGACGTTTTAAACTGTGTTGCGAATTTCTGCTTGTCGTTGTTCGTATACCTTGTCTGCAGATCATTCCAGAGAGCTTAACATTCGAACCGTCCTTAAGTTAACTGTCATGTATCATCTCATAAATTTCACACTTGGAAAGTCAGAAGCAGAAAGTTAACAATAAACTGCTATAACCGAATGTATTCCAAATTAATCCCATAATAAAAACTAATATAATTTCAACAATATTTTAAGCACCTTGTTGAATGCTATTCTTTAAAACCCATATATTAATTACGCAAGAAATTTGATGAAAAGCTGAAATTATTTTCATTATTCTAGCAGTGGGTCTTAGTCTCCATTTCAGCGTGATACTTAACAGGTTTATCGATTAAAACGCAGGAAGTTACAAACAACTTATAACAACTGTCGGTATTGATCGCTACATCGGATGGTAGACTTGCATTATCGTGTGAAATTTGCTTTTATCATAAAAGTTGCGGTAGTTTTGTAAGGTGCACAGTTTGTAGAGATCGACGTGGCGAACTTTGTGCACTCGGCTATAGATAGTTCGTGAATTGTGTGCAGTTGTTCGTGGTTCTAGCTCAGATGTGAAGCAATTGTGTGAACCGTTAACAAAGTGTGTTAGTCATCTCATGTGTCTTGGATACACAATTTTCATTTTAAAAAGCAACGGTTTGTTTTATATTGTTCACTGTTCAGCAGTATGATGCACACAGAGGCAGGCGTTACTGCAATCAAAGCGATGTGCAGTCGTGAATTTAGTCGCGACGTTTGCATACTCTTTCAGTGAGCGTCATTCTGTAAAAAAAATCGAAATGTGCCGTTCACCTTCTTCAATATTACTGTTTTCTCAAAGTCGATTATTGTTGATGTAAGTCTAACATCACTAATTACACTGAGTTATGTTTCAAGGATGTCATATCTTCAGTTCTGAAATTACACCTACAACCTCGTATCTCATATAGCCACTGACAAACAATTCTGTGTCAGTGCTGCACGTCTGCCTCATCAATTTTTAGATAATAACTGGAGCAACGTTTTGGTAATAAAACGATTTTTGGAAGACTTTTGAAGAAAATAATAGATGCACAGTGCAGAATATGAGTTATTATTCACAAACTTATGAAGTTAGAAAAGCATAAGAAGTAGGTTTTCGAGCTTTTTAATCAAGGCTATGGCTCGAATAGCCTATAGGCCAGCGCATAACGGCTCCAGTCCATATGAAGCAGTGTAGCAACGGCTGGCTATCCTCATTTGGTGCAGAAATACTAGGATCCAACAATATGGAGACCATGTTTTTACACAACACTAATGGATCAGACCTGACATTGGAAGCCAGTTTATGATTTCTTCATTTCAGCAATAAGTCCTGAATATGATTGAATAACAATTGTCATAAATATCGAGCTAATAAAGCTGAATGTTGAACGGCCGCCTTGCAAGAAACGCGGTTATCAGTCTCCTGCATAATTCGAAAAAGCGATTACAAATTTTGGAACTCGGCTGTATTTATTTCGGTTTATCGCGCAATACATCAAAATAAAAGTAACAGAATCTAGTAACCACGGGGGACGAATTAATTTAGACTGTAAATCTGTAGTGCAGTATTGGTATCACTACGTAGGTCAAAGTTCATACTCAGAAATTTCCACGAATCAAGCGGACTTCTTTCGTATAAGTAATTTAGGGTTAGATAGAATAAATTAAAATAGATCATAACTCTATAATACCTCCACATTTCAGTCTTACTCTCTCTCTCTCAAATCCACAACTCAAATTCACTTCGAATCCTCCTTGTTCATTTTATTTGTATTAGCCGTGATCAATTTCTTGTCGGTCGCACTACAATAAATAGCATACTTCTCACATGATCGTACCAAAGCGTTGAGTGCAACACTGACCATTCACTGGGTTGTACAAAAATGAAACTTCACCATACCAGATTTTACCACATTAAGTTTGCTGGCAAACGAAGGATCGAATCAGTTGTATGTGCTCGTGCAAGCATTTTGTGCCGTGCTCGGCCGAACAACTTCATCAGATCAACACTGATAAACCTGGAATCGCTCAAAATTTGCATGCACTGAATAGTCCTTATGGGTGTAAGTTGGCCCGAAGAATAAATTTATTTGCAGTTTAAGTTTCTGTGATTACTGCTTTTCTTGACAAGAAACAGTCAGTATATTCTAAGATCAATATAATAAAAACAGGTTGGAATTTTTTTATTTGAAAGCTAAGTAAATCTTTCAACTGACAAATGCGCGATGCGCATAAGTCAATTGCAAATGAATTTGCCTCGGTATTCAATAGCTGCGAGCACTGAGAAATTTCATAATATTTTTTAACCGGAACAACGCAGCTATTTGGTGAAGAAAATTTAAACAGTTCCAAAACGCACCGGAAAACGCTTTTTTGACTAATCTCAGCAGAGGGAGTAATGGGTCGCAACTATGAATTGCTTGATAGAACTCCGGTTACATTTGTAACGATTAATCTAATATACTGCCATCTGAAATTTAGTAAACTCCGTGTCTCTCCACCCTGGCATAAAGATATTCATTCCAAATTTAAAGTTTCATTTCACAAGTCCCTGAAGTGAGTACAACTTTGTATCATGTCCCCTCAATATTTTTCTTCACGGATAGTTTGCGGTTGTCTCAGAAGTAAGATATTGAGCAAGGTAGTATGATTGTTGCTTCACAAATCAGCATATCTATCCAAGTTTCCAACTTATGTTTATCGATTATGCGATATGGTTGTTCAATTTGACCGTTCATGCAACTATGACTGGATTCAATCCAATCAATCAACAAATGAGTGGATGTTCATGTTGCTTGCTTACCGGAGTCTTGGCATTCTGACATGATCGAAAATATTTTATAAATGAACGGATCTGCTTTATGCTGTGTGCAATGATTGCTGCAATTTTATAGCAGAATACAGACTAGGAATTAAGGGACCTTTGGGCTGTGTCTGCCTACAAAAGATGCAATTTGAAGAGCTTCCCATCGCAGGGCATGATCAAGTGAATACAGTTTGTTCTCTTCTGTGAATTGTGATTCAGAATCAACAAACACGAAATGCCTGATCGCGTTAAAGCAAGAGCTCATCCTATTTAGAAACTTTGAAATATTTTGAGAACAAAAGCGATATTCTAGGGTGTGGTAATTGTTATCGTCGATTCTTCTGGAACAAAATCAGTACGGCGTTCGAACGTCAGGCCACGGATACGCATACCTGATAAGCGGCAATAACCGCGAAACCGGTCGTGTGCTTCCATCCTGCTTTTCGAACATGATATACTGTTTATTAATAAAATCTGACTTTGAAATATAAAGCAATGCAAACCAATACAAACAAAACATTGACCTAATCAAAACATTCCAATTTTATAACATTATATCTCAAAACAGTCTCTCTTGCGATGAATCCATGCCGAAATATAGCTTTCAACTCCATCGTTGATGATAACTTTTATCGTTCGAACCATGACCAAAATGACACACTTTACATTGAAGCAACTGTCACATTTGGACAGTACCACCAATCACTTACTGAGTCTTTTTTGCGTAAATAAAAAGACTGATTTCACCGTCCGTGCTCATATGAGATGCACACGTTACAGGTATCAACGTTGTTGTTTTGCTGCTTCTGCGCCGGATTTTGCGAAGGTTGGTTCATTAAATTTTTTTATTCAATTCGCTAACTACTATCGAATTTTTTGCTAATTTTCAATCGGAAATATAATCCTCAAGATGTTGAGTTTTATTAAAACCGTGCATTCACCAGTCAGTACTATGTTATTTTCTTCTCAGCGGACCTGAAAGTCGCATTTTATGTGTTATTTCTTTTTAATTGAAAGCTAGCGTGATAATCTTGCGTTTTTCGCTTATATAAAATTATTAGTGCCCCTGCGACTTCACGGTTGTTTTTGTAACAGCAATCATCGTTCGATTAAGTAACACCATATGAAAATAATGGCTGTTGCGGATCTCTTCCGGAAGATGTTGTAGTTATTGACATGATAAATTTATACTCCGAAAACTACTTCAAACGCGTCAGTCAGTCTGATTATGTAGTAACGTTTCCTTTTTCCCATGGGAGCCTATAACTTCTGCGTCAAATCCATTAAATAGACGACACTGACCCTAAACCGATATGAACGCCTGCTTCGATTGTAAACGATCGAAAGCACGGTTTTCACACAGCGCAGCATCAGTGTCCAGTATTTCCATGGCTGTTTTAACCTTGTTAAAATAGATATGAAGTCAGTGTCTTGAAAGCTCAAATTGTTTACCATTATCCTACTGTTTTGATGCATGTGGATCCTGATCCTGATCCCCTATGCAAACATTCATTCAACATGGAAACATTATTGGGGCTTTAGTGATGGAAATACATGCAAATTTGAATTTGTGTTCAAGATATCGAAGCATTTTATACCATTAGTGTTTGCCGTTTATTGCACATGACGGAGCCAGATCAGTTTATTCATAAGCATGAGAATTGACAGCCAATCCTATGTCCTGTGCTGCACTTGTGACTCATCATTTTTGTGTGAATTAAAAGTACTAATTATCAAAAAATACAAAGATTGACAAAGCTTTATCTGAAAACTTTCGAAATTTCAGCTTCAGACTTGTGTTAAAAAAGCACTCAAAGTTTATTGTTCAAGTTACACCAAAACTAGGTGTAACTAGCAATAAATAAAAGTAATGAAAATCAGTTTACGCTGAATCATGGCTGATCGGAAATTGTTGAAGAAGGAGACCGTTATTATTCGTTGACCTAATTTTTCGACAACAACATTTTGTCTTATCAACACAAATTTTGCTTGAGATAATAAGCGATATTCATATAATTCGAAACCAGCAAACAAAAGTTAAATAACAACATGCCCCCGGGAGCTGACTGCATCACACCTGCAATCTTAAATTTATGTGACATTAAATTGTGTAAACTGCTATATTCAATCACTCTGTGCGTGAGTGTTGTACGGGATGACTGGTAGAAAGCAATCATAACACCTATCTAAAAAGGTGGCATTCTTTCGGACCCAGAAATTTACTGCCCTGTTACCACCTTCCCGTGATCTCAAATTATATTGAGCGAACTGAATGCGCAAGAACCGTTAGTCATTTCTTAACCCAAAATCTCGTTCTTGGTTGACTAACATTTTGGAGTCAATAAACGACTAGACACACAGTAGATGAATCTTGTTGCGCGCGTGCGTGTAACTTGGACATCTAAAATGTGTTTGATCAAGAGGACCTTCATATACTCCCGAGTAAACTGCAGGGGCTGTTTTAATGTATACCATCTTATAGGGATGGGAAGCTAACTCCTTAATTGCGTGTAGCAGTAAGTATCACCGGTGTTATATTTAAGGGCATCGACGCCACTAGCGGTGTTCCACAAGCTTTCGAGTTTGCACTGCTTCACTTTTGAGTCTAAATCAATGACCTTCCTAAATTCGTCACAGCATAGACGGTTATTATTGCGGATGGTGCTAAGCTTTGAATGCGAATCAAGTCAGGGTTGGACTGCTTGCGAGATTTGAATTTATTGAGCAGCTGTTCAGAGAAGAACACGCTTCCATTCAACTTCAGAAACTTTGGAATCTTGAAAATGGGTACAAATATGCCAATTCTCTTAGAGTTTCGGATCACAGAAGTTGGAGGGGACAACAGAAGAAAAGGTCCTTAGTGTTTGGATAAGTGGAACCTTGAATAACAGCAAGCAATGCGAAGCCATGTGCAGCCGAGCTAGCCGCATGCTAAAATAGTTAGACGTATATTTTGAGGTTTTTCACTAGAAACATTCTCTCTGCTCCGAAACGCGTATATATACGAATTTTTTATTACTAAATTAAGCGTGGGCACCATGGATTCAAAAGGACGTCAAGCTTCTCGAGAGGATTCATCGCAGAGCAACCAAAATGGTTGGCTGTCTTCGCCATCTACCATATGATGATCATGTGGGGTATCTTAATTTGAATACACTGGCTCGCAGACGAGTTCCATTGGATTTACTTCTCACTTATAATAAATTTACCTCAAAGATTCATAGTCTAAGTAGTCTATTTCGCCTCTAGTCAAGCAATACCACAAACACTCACACATTGGTATTTGATATAAAACATTTTCGCAGTAACCACCGTCGCTTCATATTTCGGTGCACAGTTCCATCAGACGCTTTACAATAATTGTGCGAAAGGATTTTCAGAAACAAACTGGATAAATTTGTACTAAGTAATTTCGCCATAAACCCTGTTTCATAATTGATTGAGCAACGATTAATCCTAACGAAAATTTATACATCATACATAGGCTATATACGACATTTTTCTAAATAAATAATGTGACGATTTTCCAAATGCCTCAATTTTTATATGTTGTACAGTTATAGGCTTTATATACAATAAATTCTTGAATCTTGAATCTAGAATTTTTTGTATTAAAAGTCTCATCTTCAAAACCGAAACAGATGCGAATCGGTCTACCAGCTTGTAGACGAAATTTCGTCTAGCGGGTCTTTTTCATATAATTTTGTTTCTGTGTGCGTTTGACTATCTAGAATAATTAATATATTGTAGTGCTCACATCTTCAATACTTACACACCGCAGCCGGTTTCCGGCTGTTTACCGTCATCAGCTTTATAAAGTAAGATCAGGTTCAGTGAGACTTGAAACAGTAGATAAGTGGTTAACAAAATTATACCCGAATGCCACTGACAGTCATATTCACAATTAAAGAATGTATGTTTTTGTTGTCATCAAAAGATGTAAACAATTGTTAGCATAGATAGGTTTGCTGAATGACCCAAGAAACACAAAATGTTTAAAAATCAATGAGGAGAACGGTCCTTTCGATATCCCAGTGGAGAGCGTGATGCGTATCATCAATTGAATGTCATTATTCACGATGTTTTCATTTTGTTACTTATAGTAAGAGCGATTATATACAAGTACAACTGGTCGTGAGAGATTTTCAATTTGCGTAATTTTTTCGAATGTCAACTACTTTGACAATTCACAAATATTCCGCAAGACACGCTGATGTTATCGGAATGACTTAGTCAAATATCTACCTAACTACCAACGTATTAAATCGCCAATCCATTTGCATAGTCACCACGTACAGATTGTTACCATGTACTGAGGAATAAAAAATATTGATTCATGAATATCAAACAAAATATCGGTAGTTCCTTGTTTATTCATTACGGTTAAACCACAGCAGATTTCTAGCTCTTTTGATCACACAGAAGCACGAAGGTTAAGAACCATGTGTCATTGAACATTTGAGAAATATTTGCGAAGCTTTCAGTATGAACATATTGATACAAACAATATTATTTCCCATGAGCACGTTTGTACTCCTTAAAAATTGAAAAAGTTATATTTATTCACACATGTTTTGCCATGAATTTGGCATAACGAAATATCAAACTTTAATTGAAATACATATGATTTCTATTGCTTTAGCGTTTTCAAATGTTACGATATTAATGCTAAATGTAATGTTGAATTTAGTCAAGGCAACAGAGAATTATTATATGTAGCAACACACCATGCCTAAAGTATACGAATTTAGTTTGAAAATATGATACGCTAAGTTTTCTAAAAAGCCACGAAGTACTGAACATTTCTAATGTGTTTATCAAAAGCCAATACTGGTCAATTATTTAGATTGAACTAAGTTTAGCTAGAATGGTGAACATGGACTGTTGAACGTGGTAAATCATTTCATCTCACTGCATAATTTTTCACATCTATTGTTATTTGCAAATGAATAAACGGAGAGTGTATTTGATCTATCCTCTTTTTTCAGAAATACGCTTATTAGCTACTTTCGATTCGAAAATCATCGGTTCTTCAATAAAAGGTTTCCGCAAACAGGTAAACTTTACAGTTTGATTGCTTATGTGTGCCGATTTTGCGATGCGATCCTCCGGCATCTTAGTCGACTTGCGCTTCCAACGATTAATGCACACCGTAACACCATGATCTTTTCTCGCTCGTCCGCAGTTATAATGAATCTCAATCAATCAACGTCGGTCGCACCCTGAAAAAGTGAACTCACTTCAGCATTTGGCAGCAGCACCCTGCATTGCCAAAAATATAACGGAAGAGCACTTGTGCTACAAAGCACGTGCAAAACAAGTTTATAGGTTATTTATAAATGAATAATTACATTATATAACTGCATCAATTTAGTAAATGGCACTGTCAATAGCATGTTGTTAATTCTTTTACTGAGGTAATAAAAAGAGTTTCCGAAGTTTAATTATGATTAGAACCTGACCTCAAAGATATTACATCCAACGTTGACTACGCTCAATTCCCGTTTGAGGTCAGCAATTCACATGCTAACGGCCATCCATCGAAAATTAACCAGTTTGATATCTAAAACGCACAAAGCAATAGAAATCCAACCGTGGAAACGTTTACTATGCATGCGAGAGAGAATGAAACACTTTGCTATATCATATCTCTGCCCATCTTTTCTTCTCTTCACCAAAGTCTTCAGCCGGTGTGTACCGGTGATCAGTTTACACGGATTATTCAAGAGATTTCGCGCTGACCGATCCCGTTAGAACCCTCGCGAAACTGGATCCGATAGCAATCAATGGCTGACAATGTTTTTTAATCTGTTCTTGATTTAAGATGGGTTGTCGTTATCACAGTTTCCGTGCGATTACTGTGAAGCCTGGCTCTGTGATCACTGTAGTTTGAGGTTTTCGCGCTTTATATTTCCACAATATGTTAGTAGGTGATATTTCGCAAGTAAAATAAGAGCTCTAGAGTGACACTGTAAATTAACTACGATTTCAATCTAACGCGAAAGCCAGGTTCTCTACCAAGTTTCTGAAGCTACGGAACACAAAGCATTCATGGTCAGCCGCACTTGTTGCCCCTAATACAAAAATATTGTTTGATATTTTCAACAACAGAGTTCAAACATTTCCATGATAAAATTTGTTGCGAGTCATTTCTCGTTTGATTTCGATTGATCAAAGCATCTAAACACGTAGACAATAAATCTCAAATCACCAAAGTCTGGTTAACTTCAAATTCAATTTATTCTTCTTCAGCTCTCTGAAATATGGAAAGTTGAATCAGTTTCTTTTGAAAAATACCACAGAATGCATGAAAGCAAAATACTCGCTGAATTGAAAGTCAACATTGAAGGAAACGACAAACCAATACTCGATGCGATGATCATGTTGAAGCAAACAACACAATTTCTCGCATTCCGCTCTGAAGGTATTATCATAAAAATTGATTGGGAAATTCGAGATTTTTTTCAACCATTCTGATATTGTTCATTGGTTCAGTACCACGTTAACTTTAATATAAGTGACTTATTGTAACAAGTTGTTGATCGGGATGTGACTTTGTTATGCCACTGGATAGCTGAATCGTCTTCCTTTGCTGACGTTCTGTAATTTGTTTGATTAGGCGCCAGTACGCTCGATGCAGCATTAGTCACACTCCCATTCCGCGTGGCAAGACCACCTGGCAATCGAGTCCTGATTCATCACTGATGTTAATCTTTTCAAACCTAATCGTGTTCACCAGCGAATCCTGCAACATAACAAAAAGCCAATTGATCAAACGCGGTTATTACGCTCTGAACGAGCATCAAAACGCCTATTGTGTATAGGCACATCAATTGACCACAAAACTGACGTGAAACATGTTTGTCCCTGTTCTCACTTCGATATGATTTGCCAATCGATTTCGTATCAAACGGTAGATTCATGGTCTCTAGGCACGGGGATATTTTGAGCGAAATTGACGAATAGATTAGTGTTTGATAGTGGCTGACATTTTCCATCTCTTCACGCTTTCGAGGCTGTTGAACCTTGAATCATTATAATACAATTCTCCTCAAATTATTAGGGGCTCATTCTTTCAATAAACCGATCAATAAATCCAATATGTTAAAAGCAACGGTTTATTTATTATTTAATCAAGACGTTGGTCAAAAGAAATCGTAAACTTGAGTGCAGAAAAATAAATTTAGTAAACCAACCGTCACATCAGTTTAGATAACTTTTCCTATCATTAAGCATAGATTTCTGTTTAAATACAATGCGACACATGTACTGTCCTTTCGAGCCGCTTAACTCGATCTAATAGACCGGTGTGATCGGGAATAATTGGTACGTTTAGCTGCGATGAATACACCAAAATGTTCTGAGTGTGTATTTGCTGTCGCGTTTACTCGACCGAAAAATTCCATGCACAGAAAGCGTATATGATTTTTTGCGCATCTGTTGTACAACCGCATATGATATTGTGCGATTAACTGTTCATTTCGCCCTGTTTACCATGTTCGTACTACAATTTGTCAAAAATACAAATTTTAACTCATACAAGCGAATACCTCAAGTCATCTTGTTTTCTCCTAAGCGATTGGCTCAAGTATTTCTTAGGTTATTACAACAGATCAAGTAGTGGTTTTATCTAGATATCCACGGTTCGATTTGCTGTCTCATAAAAGATTTCCACATTCTTATTCTTCTTATTATTTTTCAATTTTGCGGAAGTTTCTCGAGAACATCTTTTTAATAATGTAGAGGATATATGGCATCGCTGGAAAATTAGCTACATGCAGCATATCAACCTGAACAAAAATTGTGAGAATTGAGTGGCACAAAGATTTGCAATACACACGATTAAAATTAGCGTAGTTTCATCGCACAAGCTTGTGTAACGACGAGCATGATGTGTGCGTATAATCCATGAGAGTAGGACTTAACTACAGTTAACTCAGAAGTCCAAATCATATCTAGTGTGTACGATTCTTTAGATACTTTGCGTCGTCTAGTGCTGCTGTAGTCATTATGTTGGGGGAAAGAGGTACCATTCGATGTCCTCAATCTTATGGAAACAGTATTTTTCAAATTTAATATATGCAAAATCGTTTAAAAAGATTGATCAAAGAAATAAATATGATTTCACGCATCACTGAAACAAACTTATTCTCTTCCCCTGATGACAACAAACATCCAGAAGCCGGTTGTGGAATGTAAGCACCACCTACCAGAATAAATTGTCGTTTATTTAATGAAAGTTCGCCACACCAAGTGGCGACGTCTAATTTGGTTGTCCGTGAAAGAGGTATTCCATTCGCAACTTTTTTGCTTCTAATTACCAAATTTCAGATTGGAATTTTCACGATGCCATCACAAACATATTTATTAAGTAAATTTTTCTATTGCAAGTCAATGTTGGAAGCAAGTCTAGAAAAACGCCTGACTCTCAATTGCCAACACTTTAGCTTTACTTTTATAAGTAATTTTTTTAAATTGACAATCTCCTGAAACGGTATGTGCCGGTTGTTTTGATATGTCGTACCAAAGGGTTACCTTCGGGCACTTACTACGTTGAGTCCTTTTGAGAAATCTTGATGAATTGCATACAGAACATTGCTGAAACCATAAATATGCTTCTGTTTCTAAACACGTTCTCACTCAAACACTACCCGTGCAAATATTCCGAAACCCGTATTCTTGCTCACTTTTGATGTTCGTCAACTGTAATACCACGATTTACTCTCAGCTAGATTCTTGTTTATTTCTGTTAAACAAGCGAAAAGAGTGGTGTTGGACAAGCCATTCCGAAACACGCTTGATACATAGAGCCATTGTAAATCCTAAACAAATGCATAAGTGATACAAGCAGTGTAACAAAGCGTTAGATTAGTCTTCTCCTCTTGTTATAATATGGGAAAATATGTGTTCTGTCGAACTGCATTTCTACCATGATAAGTATGTTATTTCACTAAAATTCTGCCCAGTGAACTCAATATGTTTGCTAAGATTGAACTCATTTCTGCTAGATTCTAGTTTCTCGGTACCGAACCAAGCATTAATTAACAAATTATTATACGAGATAACTCCAGGAGATTGCCAAATAATTTAAATACTACATTACCTGGCGGGTCATTATGATGCATATAGGTGAACATTTAAGTCAAAATAGAAATACTCATAGACTGAACACAGAAATAATTTCTTTTGTGAAAATCCTCTATTCCGGTAACTGACGTTCAACCATGAATCTCGCAATATTATCGCTTCCAAAGATACAATTATTTTACTTAAAAATGATGTGCGAGATCATATATTTTGTCAGTTATTCCCAATGTAATTTTTATGACCAAAATAATGTTACCATTGAACAATATTCAAAAGTGCAGTACAACTTTTACCCCGACAGCCACGCAAATTAAAACCGAGTTGAGCATGATGCACGAAGTAAAAACAAGTAAGTGTTTATAAGTACAGTGCATTAAACCCGAAACACAATTGGGTTACATAATTTATAGCGCATATAGCAAATGAATCCCCAAATATCCTACGTTGTACATTGGTAATCTGGTAAAATCCTTTGTTATGACGATGACACAAATATCATCAATAACCGTTTGAACTAACTTTATAACCTTTTAATTTCGTAAATGTTAGAAGCATTCGGCGAAAACCAACTACCTTTCTTAAACTATAATTTATTTAACATGAAATTTCTATCTTATGTCACACGATAATTTCATCAAATCAACGTGAAACCGAATAGCGATCATGAACGACATCGACACAAACACGTGTTCCGCGGTCTGTGTATTCACAATCTTGTCAAGTAAACCCAATGCAAGATACAACATTCAATAATATGTGGTCACAAAAAGCCCATGGCTTCACAATTACCATACCATAGTAAACTTCGTTCATGAAAAAGGAATAATCAATCATCATTTAATGACACGTAGAATACTTACCATTCGTTTATACACTGGTGTCTTCAAATCATTATGCAAAAATGCGTGTCTAAATTAAATGTTTCGACGCTTTGAGATTTAACGATAGTTTCGGAGACACATTCTAAAGTAAACAGATACGTACAGAACGAAGCTATCGGCGAGGGCTAAAACGAGAATTAAGAAATTGTAGTGTCGCTGAGTGGTTGCTTGTATGGTGATGAATAACGGTATTTGAAAAAAAAATTATAGGATGATGTGCATTATGTAACATTTTGGATGCCATTATCACATCAGCCCGAAGGCATTTTTGAATGGTGGTGTGGAGTCTCCGTACGTCAGTTTCCGTAAACAAAACTTACGAGTTTGGTTGAACGGTAGAATATTGTATCAAGCAATTGTATATCCATTGTAAATACTGAGATCAAACATGCGATTCATGCCCACGATTGGGCTGATGTAGGTTTTCAAGGTTGAGGGGCAACGTTCCAGGCGAGAAAGCATTGAAAATTCGTCGCAGCATACATATAAGCTTGGATTACCTCACAGCACACGCTGTTCTTTTGACCGCACGACATGAATAAACATCGGCAACAATAATGCAATTGATTTCGAAATCTACTTTTAACAATAATATCATCGGCACATGTCAATGAACTGGTAACTTCACAGCTAATATGTCTTTCTTCATAGATAGGTAGATATATAGATAGATTAATTGATAGATAGATAGATAGATAGATAGATAGATTGATAGATTGATTGATTGATAGATAGATAGATAGATAGATAGATAGATAGATAGATAGATAGATAGATAGATAGATAGATAGATAGATAGATTGATTGATTGAGATGATAGATAGATTGATTGATTGATTGATAGATAGATAGATAGATAGATAGATAGATAGATAGATAGATAGAGATAGATAGATAGATAGATAGATAGATAGATAGTTAGATAGATAGATAGAGATAGATAGATGATAGATAGATAGATAGATAGATAGATAGATAGATAGATAGATAGATAGATAGATAGATAGATAGATAGATAGTAGATAGATAGATAGATAGATAGATAGATAGATAGATAGATAGATAGATAGATAGATAGATAGATAGATAGATAGATAGATAGATAGATAGATAGATACATAGATTTTGATTGATGAATAACAAATAATGTTCGCTTTTCGTTCAGTTTTCAATTATTACACTTTGATGCCGAAAGACGATGCGAATTACGACGATATTGGAAAAACCCGTAATGATGGCGCAACACTGAGACACTTGGTAAGCATATGTTGTCCAACTTCGCTTGATACCGACCATGGATTTTCATCACAATCGCATAAATTTTCATGTTCTACAGCTTTTTGAATGACTAAAATGTCCGATTCGGGAGAAACAATCGCTCACGCAGCGTTTGCAACGATTGGTAGAACTCAGTGGTTTAACGTCAGTTGCACGCCGATGAGGTGATCTGCGTTCAGCAGCCAATAGCTCTATCTGCACCTTCCCAGCTTGCAGACGACGCTTTACACAATGCCTCCAATGTGAGCGGTCAAGAGCAAGTTCTTCTCAACTGGTTTGGTCAATGCCAAGAGCTTTCATATATCTTTTGCAAACGTCTTTGTACCTCAATGGTCGACTTCTTGAGTGCAACTCAATATAGAGTAGATCTTTCGGAATAAGAACATTGTCCATTCTGTAGACGTGGCCAAGCCACCTCAGGCGGCGCTGTCGTAATTGGGTGAAAATGAAATGTAAATCAGCTAGTGAAAGCGCTTCAGCATTAGTCAATTTGTCCATATACGATATGTTTAGGATACGGCAGATTCTTCGCAGATGGAAAGCATTCAGCTTCTGTTCGTGTCTAGCGTCGGTGGTCCAGGTTTCACTGCCGTACACTAAAGCAATTAGTACGCACGCGCTATATATCACCATCTTTGTCTTTATAGTCAACTTGTGGTTGTGTGGAAATGGGAGTTTAATCGGGGCAAAATGGCACCTGCTGTGCCAATCAGCTGATTAATCTCCGTGTCTAGCGAGAGGTTATCCACAATGGTTGAACCAATATATGTGAAACGATGAACTGGTTAAAGCTGACAGATTCCAACAGGGATGATTGGAGGAGAACCAATCCCTAGACCACGGCCTTTGGGCGTGTCCGTGCTGATTCTTAAGCCAACGTCTTTGTATGCTGATGAAAAACAGTCCATTAGCGAATGAAGGTGCTGCTTGGAATTAGCAATGAAGGCATACAGCACGGATTAACACATATCGTTCTCTCGTTTGTGATCTCAAGTAGTTTCGGTTAAAAAGCTTGCCATGGCTTCGCGTGCTTAGGTAAATGCCTTCTGTTCTCGTCATAAATACAGGCTTCAGAAGCAGAGCAAACAAAATGCCGAACAGCGTTTGAGCAGGAAAGCAAACCTGTTTGACGCATCAGCGAATATCAAAGGCATCTGAACTGAAAACGCACAAATGGACAGAGCCCTTCATGTCAGAGCTGAACGAAATAACGAGTTTGATCAACCTTGGGGGCAGCCTATCTTATCAAGCATTTTGAAAAGACCTTCCATGTTGACGTTGTCGAATGCCTTCGTTAAATCATCAAAAAACAGCATATAATGGAATACGCGGTTCCCAACACTTTTCTTGAAGTTGTCTCCGGGAGAAGATCCTGTAAACGTTTGATCATCCCCTGCTAAGCCACATTGAGATTCGGAGTAAATTCTATCAGCTAAAACTGGTAGCCGTATCTGTAATACTTTAGCGAAACATTTTGCCTACAAGATTCAGAGGCGATATTTGTCTGTAATTGTTACAGTCGCTCTCTATCACACTTATTCTAAAATATTGTGATGATCTTTGTGTTTCGCATTTCTTGTGGGACACACTCCTCCTACCAGCACTGAAGAAGCGAATGGTGAAGAGGTTGTAATAATGCTGTTTTACATCACTTGATGAGGTCAGTTGGAATTCCGTCGTTACCAGGGGCATTTTGTTCGCTAAGCGGTCGATTGCCATATTGAGCTCATCAAGAGTTGTGGGGTACCTAGATATTCAATGGTCGGCAACCGCTCGAAATTTTCAAGTAATGCGTCAGAACCGTAATGTCCTGAGAGTAGAGAGAGGAGAAGTGCTCTGAGCATCTTCTTATTTGTTGAGGTTGGTAGACAATCTGGTTACCAGATAACGACTTAATGGGAGGCGTTTTAAGTTTGTTTGTACTAATGGCTCTCTTAATCCCATCATATATACCGTGAAAATTTCCATTATCCGTAGCTTATTGGATACTAAGGCTAATTTTGTCCAATGGTCATTTACACATCGTCTGGCAGTCTGTTGGACCTTATTTCTAGTTGCTCTTAGAAGTCGTAAATTTTCATCTGTTGGTATAACTTTGAACTTCAAAGGTGCTGAATGTTTCTCATCCAACACAGCAGTCATATCCGAAGCTATCGCTTCTTAGCAAATAATAATTCAAGTCAAAATGCAGAACACTACACTGATTTCATTTGAATTAAATCGAAAATGCTAGCATGAAACAACTGCAAAGTTTCTGAGTAATTTTGTTGAACATAGCACAGAATCATGCGTGGTGGCACATCTAAATTTCTCACGGGTATTTTCAATTTGTTACATAACACAATTCGTCAATCGAATTTCATGTATAACTTATGATTGACCAACATAGCTACGTTTACACCAGCTTTATTCGTGTGTACAGGTTCTTTTATACGGAAGTCATATTAGACTGAACTGGAAGCTGTTCAGTATCTGTGGTCGAAATTTTAAACAGACGACATCACACAATACGGTAACTGTTGGGTGGAAATTCGATAAACAATACTAAATTTGGATCAAATTCTTTAGAATGGTATGATGTGAATATTCTGAAAATAAGACATGTGTTTCCATTAATTCAGGACCGATTGACAAACCTGTTTAATAAGAACGGAAAAGTTTGCCGTGTTCAGGTGAACGAATATGTGAGGTTGAATGACGATTTGTATATGAATGCAACGGTCACAATGGAAATGAAGTATGGTCCCAATATGCGCAAATACCCTTATAATTGGCCCCTCAATGCATTACCAATGATGAGTGAAGATGTCCACAAGAATGCGATTATCGAGTATGCACTTTATCCAAACGGATGTAAGTTAAAACAACGGTATTTCGTATATGCTTTAAAATAATTCTTGGAGGAATATTACCACTGTAATATTTCCGCAAATTACACATTATAATGCATATTCTGTAAAGGAATTGTGCTTACAATCCGACGTTAGATACGTTTGCTGAGACCAATCTGTTCAATCACACATGCCTAAACACATGTAGATGGGGTTAATCTCATGTTCAGCAGCAAAAAACAATACTGCTTTGCATGAATTTTTACGGGAGCATGTAGTTTGTACCAACTTCATCAAACAGTGGCATACGAGGGCAACTCGTTAACCAATCTTTCACTGTTTCAATCACATGCGGATCATAATCTTACTAACCCTAATTGATCAGTGCAAACTGCACGAAACCGGTCGTGAGTTGTGTTTGATGGAACTAGAGGTAAATCAGAATTTTTGTAAAGCCTGTAAAAGTCTCAAAAGTCTTTCGCTTAAAATACACAAAAATATGTTGAGCGAAATTAAACCTAACGCTATTGTTTTTCGTGTGTAATTGAAACCAATGGTTGCAATAGCTTTGTACGCCAAGTTTTATAACAATCTACTTATTCTGCGAATTTTTGAGGTTCGTGCAAACTAATCATTGGAAGAAGGTATTTTGTTGGCGGCTCAATTAGCGCTAGTAGAAACACAAAATATAACTTGATGCAAATGATGGCTCTGCAGTAATGACTACGCTAAATGTTTCGAATTAACGTGATTAACATTTAAGGTAATTCAGAGCACCGGTTACTGATGAGTAGTCTCGAAATACGAAAGGTCACATCGAAATTGATGAGAATTGTTATTATCTAGTTGTCTTAATATCAAAAGAACTAGAATATATCGAGTATCTAAAAGATAAATCGATTTTGATCGTTTTCTTCTTCTGCACCAAGTTTCACTGAAATTTCGAATTTATCCGAAGGAAAAATTTCATAAAATTCAAAATATATTTCACTATTGTTGTTGATGTTGGCCTCCTTCGATAGATTCAAGATTCAAGATTCAAGATTTATGGTTAAAAAAGCAAATTGCTGTACATTACCATAGGATATACGTATAAAAAATTATAATAAAAAAAATCGTTACTTGTATGATCATATCCATGTTCTTCATAGGTGGAGCAAAAATAATCCTCAATGGCAACACAGACTGAGGGAAAAGAATCTTTGGATGGACGGTAGTTCCGTGCGTTAACATTTTATAGACATCAATAGGTAGGGGCCAACGCATTAGTTCTCAACATAAGGTTTCGTAACCTTTGTTTAAAGATGTGCTCGTTCGATGAGGTAACAATATCTATCGGCAAGCTATTCCACAAGAAGCATACACGAACAGCGAAGAAGTGACGACGACAATTCAATCGTGAGTGTGGGATTTGAAGGGTCAAAGGGTGGCTGCGTGTGGGGACAACGGAACGAAACTTGAAGAGGTGTTTGAGAGGGTGGGATTTCGCGTAGATGATTCGATATGTCAGAGTGAGGTCGTGTAGGATACGTCTGCGCTCGAGGGTGCACAGTCCAAGTCTGGTCAGTCGCTGCTCAAAGGGTAAATTATTCAATCCGGTAACCGTTTTGTTGCCTTGTGATAAATTCGTTCGAGGAGCGAGATGTTTTTTTCCATCCATGGCGTCCAAGCTTGTACAGCGTAGTCAACGACAGGATGTATGTAAGTGTTTAGTAATTTCACGAGTGAGTGTGGTGGGAAACGTCCGAAAATGCGTTTCAGTAAACCTAGCAAGCTGCACGCACGCTTGTAGACGGCTTCGCACTGTAGGCTGTTCTTCAAAGTGCCAGACACCAAGATTCCGAGATCTTTTTGTGATGTACTCCATTCAAGCGGGTGGCTGCCAAGTGTATAGGGAAAGGGAAAGGGTTTTCCGACTTGCAACATTTTGCACTTGCGGAAATTAAATGGCAGTTTGTTTTGGATTGACCACTGGTGCAGTTTATTCAAATCTCCTTGCAGAACTTGACAGTCCTCGATAGAGTTGACCTTCGTCCAGATTTTTACGTCGTCTGCGAATAAAACAAGCTTACATGCTAGTAAGTTCGGTAGATCATTTATAAATAAGAGAAACATTATCGGACCGAGAACCGAACCCTGAGGCACTCCGCTCGTGGCTTCAATTGTTCGAGAAGTTTCAACATCTATTCTGACTTTTACTTTGCGTCCAGACAGGTAACTTGTGAAACATGTTAGTAGGTTTCCGATGACGCCAACATTCTGCAGCTTCTGAAGCAGTAAGGAGTGATTCACTCTGTCGAATGCTTCAGATATATCTACGTAACCGGCATGAACGGAACCCCCATGGTCTATTGCTTGCGTTCAGTCATTTAGAGTCGTGACTACCACGGATGTACAATTTTTTCATGATTCGAAGCTTTTGGAATGACTAAACTATCCGATTGGGGAGTAACATTCTCTCTCCGATTTCATGCTAAATATTCAATCCAATTGAAGGAAACATGAAAATATTTTGGGGTGGAATTACCTGGACTCTAAATAGTCATGTCAAATTTAACCTAAACAATTAATGATTAATTTATATGGGTTAAAAATTTAAGCCTACATGAAGCTGAGACAAATATATGAAAAATATTGTTGGTTAACTCAATGTTGTTCACGTTTACGTCTTAGATATGACGGGCTGCTCAAACCATGACGTAGCTAACAGAACTTTCGTTGTGATAATATATTTTCCTCAAGGAATTTTGCGAGGCGCATATGCCGCATATGCCAAACGGTAATTTCACTGGAATAAGATAATGCGGTATTGTATTAGAAAAATACTTGACAAATAGCATTAACGTTTTGGAACTAAACAACAATTTACAAACATTTTCGACGATACACAAATACGCAAAAATGAAAAACCGAAAGGAAATTCGAGAAATTGAAAATTGCTCTTCTTAAAGTATGAATTCCTGTGGGTGTCAAACCTGATTGATAACAATTGCACATCTTAATTTACACTTGATCTAAAATTAAATTTTGTATCTATGCCTACAGCTCCTTCACCGGATACTGAAGGTAATTTTATAATCATATATTAGAATGATTTCTATAGCTAAAGATACGTTTTCGACTATAACAATGATGCCCATTCATTGAAAATTCGGTCAATAATACTTCCTCGACAAGGTTCATGTTTTCAGATTCATTTGATAGTAGTGACTATATATAAATATACACACACACACACACACATATATATATATATATATATATGAGTGTGTGTGTGTGTGTGCTCATCAATTGAGGAAACGATCGCGCGAAAATGATAGGTCATGGGCCTTTTTGTGTAAGGCTGACACAGTATCGTTTGTATAGGTTATATAAGAAAACAGCAAATTTGCTTATATACATGAAGTAATTTTGGTAACGCAAGCTAGGAACTTGCAATGAAATGGAGTTAAACTTTAACACGATAAGAAAATGGTCCACAGAAAGTAAATACCTGAAGTATTTTATGCCGTGAGAATATTAGTGTTCGACACTAATCCTTTGGGCACAATATTCGTCTGTCAATCACTAAAAAATTACTAAATAAATAACTAAGGATTCAAGGATTAATGGTTAAAAATGTAATGCTTTACAACACCACAGGACTACTGTGTGAGTGAAAATTTGAATAATATTATAGTATAAAAGGAATAGAGAAGATCAAGTGTAAGGCTCACGAATGATAATGAGGTAGACTTTTATTATCGTTGGTAACGTTTCCAGCGAGAATCTTCAAATTATTCTTCGAAAGATACCTAAAAATCCGGTCGCCTGCCGATACATACTCTGGCACTGAACCGTGCTCTTCATGTTCCCACTATCCATATTCTAAGATCTTTTTCAAACGAGCTGCATGTCAGGTTTTCAGTTCGCAATCGATATGTCCAAGGAATATTCACGCCAGTGTGCAGCATCTGACTTCTCCCAATGTTAAATGTCATATCATTCCTGGCGGCTTAATTTGACACGTTGTCTAAATACATTTGCAGTTTCTCACAATCATCTGCACTATTGATTGTCGTACAAATTTTCATATCATCCGCGAACAGGACCATTTTGGATTATATGAGGGGCGTAAATCGTTTATGTATAATAGAAAGAGGAGCGGGGCGGATCCTTGTGGGACTCCGTTGGTGGATTTGAACATTTGGGATAGCATTTCGTTTACTCATACTTATGCATCGCGATCTGACAGGTGGCCGCGCAACCATGAGAGGAGTGTATCATATATTCCTACAAGCACATTTTTGAAGAAGCTAATGATGATTGATTTGGTAATAAAGCATTAGAAATGTCTAAGTGGCTGTATTGAATGCAACCGCTATAAGAAGATTCATTAGACAAGAGCAATAAGATCGAAATCCATGCTGCGCTACCGAAATTAATTACTATTTCCGAGTCTATATATCCCATCACCTTACCAATTACGGGTAATAGTGTGACGGGACGATAATATTTAGCGTCAAATCGGAATCCGCCTTTGAAGATAGCTTTAATCACACCGTACTTTCAATATATTTTTTAACACTCCCTTAAGCAACGAATAGTTAACCTCAGACGATGATGTGATGCCATCCGCATCTCAGAATTTTTTGGCATTTAGTTTGAGCAATTGACTGGCAACAATCTCAAGATTTATCGAAATTTCGCCCAATGTTGCAATTCTTAAGTTGCCTGAATACTCAAAAATGTCCACTAACACGTTTAGCACGAAGGCTCCAGAGGAATGTATTGTGAGATCATTGGCGTTTCCATTCAGTTTTTCATCACTCTGGACGGCAAAACTGCCTGCTTTGGCTTTTACTTTTGCGATCGCGATTTTGTATATTAACGTGGGGTTCCGTTCCATTTCAGTCAGCATCATTATTTGGTATGCTACATCATCCTCCCGATAAGTGAAGTCAATTTGTTGCGCTACAAACGAAAATCTTGTCAAGAAGTAGAAGTTCTGCTATGGACAAAAAACAAAGTTCATTATCGCATCTTTAAGAAACGATCTATAAGTTCTCGTCAAACTTCAAATTCTGAGAAAATCGGCAATTTTGTCCCATTGCCAGACAGAGCATGCGATTAATGACTACCGGAATCATAGTCGAACACAAGCACTGAATGGTCACTGACAACTAGCGGAGACTGAATTCCGATCGCTTCGACAGATGTTTTCCCGATGTTAACACCAAATCCAAGACGGAGGATTGGTCAGAACCACTTCTCATAGTGCATTCGTGAACCTATTTGGGATTGGATCTAGTACCTCTCTAAATCGGTATTCTAGCGTTTGTGTGGATTGAACGTGCGTGAAATTAAGGGTAGGCAGGTTAAAATCACCCATAATAAGTATTTTTGCTTGCTCAGTGCGAACACATTGATCGACATTCCGTTATGTGATTTGGTAGATGAAGAAGACCGGTAGACCATACCAATAATGGTAACTTTACCAGATATCAGCGTTAAAGAACACCAAATTTTATTTTCGAGGGTGAATTCTGTGTTGTCTACTGGACGGCACTGGAAGCAAGTATGATGATAAAGAGCAACAAAACCACCACGTCTCTCTCGATCGTTTCTTAGCAAATTCATTTATATAATATATATATAGTATATACAATTATATATATATATATATATATATATATATATATATATATATATATATATATATATAGTTTCGGGACAACACGTTTAGGACAATAAACATCGTAAGATTTTTACTTTTCATGCCAAACCATTCGCTGTTTATACTCGTTAGCTGCTTTTTATCTTTTCAGCGATGTCCTTTCTTGTTTCCATTCCAAAGAGTTCCGGTTCGGGCATCAACTTTTGCATACATGTAAGAATTCTAGTTAAACTATAATATAGCATCGCCATTTTTATCAACCCACAATACTGAGCACATAATCAAGTTGCTTGTGATGGCGCACACGCAACGAAACGTTCAATGTAAAAATTTTACGCAGTTTACATTTAAAAATTATTCACGACAGATCCGGCATTTCTGAGCATATTTATTACGGATAGAATTATTTATTAAAAGTATTTTTCATAGCATACTAAATTGACCGTGCTTTCCGTCACCATAGGAATATTACCAACAAGTTCGATGCATGTAAAATGAAATTCGTTGCATTGACTGAAAATGACAGCGCAGGGAATTATTTATTTGTCAAGAAAATCATATTTTTATTTAATATCGATGATATGTGAGAATGCTGAATGCGAGGATTCAAAGTACTCCAAAGTACCGTATTTTTCGGACTATAAGGCGCACATAAAAACACTATTTTTTACGAAAAATCGGCAGTGAGCCTTATATTCCGGTGCGCCTTTTGTATTAATAGTGTATGTTCACAGGGTGGTCCAAAAAGCAAATACTTTACAGTAACCACTGATTAAAAATATAGGGAATGCATAAAAACAAAACAAATGTTTTATCAGCACGTGTATTTAGGTGCGAGTTTGGATTTGGTCAGCATATACTTGTCAAGTTCAGCCTTGAACAAGTTCAGGCTTGATGCACATTACGAAACACCGTGGAAACATTTGATTTCTGATACAGTGAAAAAATTACTCGAACTAAATTCAATTCAATTCAATTCAATTTTAATGGTCTAAAAAGCATATAGCTTTACAAAAAACCACAGAATAATATGACAACAACGAATAATATAACAAGCAAAAATAGGATTATATTGCTTACTGAGCAGTTCAAGAATCAAGTAAATATCCAAAGGGTAGAAATTGTTTTCGAATAATGGGATAACAAACGTAGGTGTATGGTGTTACGATGTATAGTTTTCTTCGATGCATGGGTTTAGGGTCAAAAAGGCATCAAGGCTTCTCTTGAAATTTTGCTGGTTTGGTGGGTTTACAACATTATCTGGCAGATTGTTCAAAGTAAAACAAACTCGCACTGCAAAAAAATGTCGTCTGCAGTTGCGTCTCGAGTGAGAGATAGTTAGAGTAAATGTGTGAGCTCTTGTATTATGAGAGCTCCGTAGATTCAATAAGCATTGTAGAGGGTGATTTTCGGTATTCAAAATATTTTAAACCAGAATCAAATCCCCTCGGAGACGACGACGTGGATAATCAAATAAATTTAGCGTTTTGATTCGTTCATTGTAGGGTTTCCGGCTGAGTCCAGTGACAAGTTTGGTAGCTCGATGATATATTCGTTGCAAAGTCGCAACATTTTTTTTAAGCCATGGCGACCATGCTTGAACTGTATATTCCATCGTGGTTCTGATGTACGTATTTATAATATAGGGAATTGTCTGTTTTGAGAACCTACCGAAAATTCTCTTTAGGAGTGACAATTTCTGTGATGTTTTGCGATAGACGTAGTTGCATTGGCTCGACATCACTAGGGTGTTGCTTATTAACACACACAAGTCCTTTTGTTTCATGGTCCACGAGAGGCTGTGTTCCAACAAAATGCACAAAGTGAAATTCTTAAAATGTTCAAGGCTAACGAAAATTCATACGGATCAACTGAGCTTTCACAAAATAAAAATTAAGGTGTCAGGTAATTCGGAAATATGTTATTGCAAGTGAGCTGATGTGCTGCTTGTGACTCGTGATTTTTTTCAATATTTAAGTAAGTGAGTGTTATTAATCTCTAGTATTTTGTCTAGCCTTATTAATTCACTGAAAACCTACATCGGAATGAAATGTTTAAGATTCAACATCACCATATGGCTCGTTTCAGTGTTTTGCGTTTATGCATATCGACCTACGAATTATACCTGTGAAGCCATGGTTGTGGCAATGCCTGAATACGGTTCTTTGTTTTGTTTCACGAGTTTGTGTACATGATCATAATACAGATCGAGTGCGTAAACTTTCAGAAAATCTACCGCAACATTGCAGCACACCGCATGTCATTTCATATGCTGTAATACAATGTAGACAGCCATGGATAGTGTTATTGATCCACACACCAATCGTTTTTACTAATATGGTCAACATTTGTTGTAATGTGTCAAGACCGCTGGTGATCTTCGTTTTTTGATCAGTTACAGCGTTTCATCTATTTGAATTGATAGGATGTTCATACCAAGCTCTGAGATTTCTTTGCGGCGAATTGCATTCAGCTTCAAATTCAAGTTGTCCTGAATTTGATTTCGTTTGCGAAAATATCCAAGTTACGGTAATAACTTGGCCATTAACGAAGTTTAGAATAAATAGTACACTTACGACAGAGTTGAATGGAACTCCGCTTGTTGCGTTTAGTGGTATTATCGGGTACCATCAATGTGAATTATTTAATTGCAGTCGGAAAATATATCATTCATCCATGTTAAAAGCTTGACACCGATTAAACTCTGTTGCTGCTTCAGAAGATGGCATTGGTTTGTCTAATCGCATGCTTTTGATATATACATATATGTAGCATGCTTAAACATAGCTGCTATAAGCTAATGATTCGTTTCAATCCTATAAGGTTATCAATTGTTTGGTTAAAAAAAGGACGATTCCTACAAAATACATATTTTGCCCGAGTTTCGAAATGTTTCAAAACGCTTTTAACGGAACTATGCTCCGCACATTTTGCGTTAGCCGAAGATTGGATGACAGTATTTTCACTTCTCTGAACGCTCAAACCTCTTCGAATAGGAAATATCACGTCCGGTTAAATATCTAGTACTTAATGTACTATTCCTCAAAAAGTGATTTGGAAAAATACGATAGAATCCTTACTGCCCTGCATTGTTAATGCTCTTTTAATTCCATCTGCCCCAGATGATTCTATCATATTCCATCTAAGTAATAGCTTCTTCAATGTTACCATGAATTCCGAGCAATTAAGGGCAGGTTATGGTCTTTGAAGTAATAGGCCAAACAACAACCATGGGAATGTGAAATTTAAATGCGTATGTAATAAAAAACCAGGCTGATAAATGAATATACACTGTGTATACATACTCGGGAATCGAATGTTTGCATGAAAACTTGTCATAATTAGATTTTAATTAATGCAGGTTAGTTGAGTGACTAACGGTAAAATTAAATCTTTTTTCCGAATAAAACAAACACTGGCAGAATACAAAAACCATTCAACGGTTTATACGGGAATGGTGTACCACCAGAATATAATTATGTGTCCCGTTGTTCCTCGTGACCGATCGTATGAAATGTTCTTTTAATTGACGGTTTGATGTAAGATATGTCTTGTAAGATCAGATCAGATTCCATGTATTTGTTTGTTTTGCGACATTCTTTCCCAAATATATGCATCAGTAGATTAGGATACATGATACGTTTGTACAGACAATGTTTGTTAGAATTAAGTATTTTAGATTGAAGCCATTCAGGCAAAAAAAATTTCTTCACTGCAATTTTTAAGCACGTCTTTCTTTTAAGAAGAAGTTTAACAATGCTTTATTAGAAAATTTTCGAAACTTCAGTTGTAAGCTAGTTTTAACACAAAACAACGATTTCTATACAAATTAAACGTAAAAAGAAAAACATATTCTGAGAAAATATACCTCTTGACAAAGGTATCGTGAAGCAAATAGGGTAAATGACATCCGTTATGAAGATGTCGGAGAGAGAACTATAATGTGTTTTGTTCGAGCCTGTGAGGAAGCTTGACTCTTAAGCAGATCCTCATGCAGCAGATGTGAAATAAAATTATGGATCTCATTTATAGGCCAATCGCAAGCGGAAAATGTTGTTTCAGAATGAAAGGAATGCCGATGAATTTTAGTAAGTAGAGAATTTAGATGATGTGTCCAAGTAAGGTTATCGGATATGGTGGCGCCTAGATACTTCACCTATTTCCCTCTAGTCAGGTTTGTGGACTTAATTCTAGACATAGAAAGATTAGTGCGAGTTGCTTTGTGACGTTTGCCACGGAGATTAGTGTACACAAGTTCAGTACATTTTTCAAGATTTGAAGATAGATATCTCTGCCTTCTGACCAAGAAGTAATTTAGTCTAAAGCGCATAGCGCGGATTTCAAGGGTCATTTGGGGTTTTACGCATCCAATGAATACGTCATCTGCTTATTTCAAAGTGAACGTTGATGGCGGCATCTAGGTATGCTGAAAAGAAGAAGGTAGATAAATTCGATCATTGCAGCACATCTTTTCCAGTCAAAGCAAAGCAGAGTGTAGTTTGTTGGTTTCAAATAATTGATATCTATTGATTAAAATCTGCGTCATCGACTTGTGAACATGTTAAAGTTATCTGGTTAATACTTACATGTGTTTTACAGCCGACATCCAGTTTACTTTGATTTAGCGAGATACTTGGCAATCGGCGCATAATGTCCTGGTCACAAAGATTTCTGAAAGCCTTCAATACTTTCCTAGTGCCTTTTTCACCTGATAGTGAATTTACATACAGCTGATTGAGGCGTTTAATTTCAGATTTTATAGCATTATTCAGTTCTTTGATCAGTACCCTGTTTCCGCTTTTGTAAGCTCGCGCTCTTTGCCTCACGAACAATCATCAGGTCTCAAACAGATCGTTTCAACTGGGCAGCAAATGTCGGAATATGAAGTTAAATAATCTGTGATTGCATCGCATTCACGCGACACATCACTGTCGGAGAAGCCCAAGAGGTTGGTCGAAGTAATCATGGGTTGCGAAGCATCAGAATTGCTCCGACAGGTTTTTTGTCATCACTTTGATTACGCAGTGGACAGTGATATGTGCACGTGCGTTCGCATAGAAATGCGTTATATCTGTCACGAAGAAGTAGTCTAGTTGAGCCTTGCTTCTAGTTACTGTATTTGTCATGTGTTTTGCAGGAATGAACCATCTATGCTTTTAAATGGTATGAAAGCACAAGCCTGATCCAGGCAAAGTGCCGCACAGTCAGAGACTGCACGTGGGATAAGATACTGTCAGGTTGCCCAAGCCTAGACAGATTTGAGGAAGAAAAAGGAACAGGAAATGGTAGTGAGACTCTAGCCTGTTTCAGCATGCAGCTCACTACCTCTGACCAATTAATTTAGCACAATATTAGCCGCACAGCACATAAACGCTGCACGATTGCACATCCGTGCACAGCACCCAATTATAATGACGACTGAAAAAGTCATGATTGGGCGAATAAGAGCAGTTAGGAGGAATATAGGTTTTGAGGAAAATCAGGGATTTATAGGAAACTAAACAGTGCGGTTTACTCTGAATTGATATACAAGGTTATTGTTCTCATAATTAAAAAGTACTTTCGGATTAATGATACCACCGTTTTTAATATAAATACTCACCTAACCACCACGATTACTTGAATAAGTTTGTCGATCAAGACGAAATTGATTGAATTCAGTAATTGAAGTCGAACATTGATCAATTTCAGTTTGAAGCAAGGACTTTTGAAACATAAACACGCCATATCGTAAATCATCTGAGCTATTCAATGTTGAATAAACCTCAGGGAATTTCCCCCATAATTAACGAAGATTTGCATGAAAGCATGATAGGAAAGGACATTTTGTTTATTTCTGTTTTCCGATAACAACCTTCTACTCTGCGCGCCTATTCCTGCGTTTACCGACTTTCCAGTTTGTTTGGCATGGATTTAACAAAAGATTTCAGTCCATGCAATTTCTGATAACATTGATATTTTTTAAAAGCTTTTCATAAAGCGCGCGTTTTGATGCGTTATCCATTATCAATGAGTTAATAAAACAATGTTGATATCTAATTGAATTACTAATAATAATTCCAATAATTTTCAGTATAGCAAGGTCAATTCAAGTGGCCAGCAACGTTCTTTATTTTTTAAAGTTGAAATCGTTTAGCTTACCACATTCATGAGCTTGCATTTGTTAAAGTTAAATGCATGTTTATCATTCAACGACGAAATTAAAATAGAACCAAGTACTTGAATTACTGCATTTTTAAAATTTGTGTGCAAATTCGAAAACTTACACGAAGGAAATTTGAAACTAACGAATCATTAAGCAAATATTTATAATTTTCAAGAAGTGCAAACACGAAAAATATTATAGACAATTTCCTTGCAAATATATTATCACGAGATATGCATAGTTCACATTTCATTGCTGAATTCAGTGTCGTTTTGTGAAATAAAAACAAATTTACTGTATCGTAAAACTTCACGATTTATTTTTTGGCAAATTTATAGCTTTCGCAGTTTACCCTTCAACCGCTGCATGACGAACTTGGGTCCTGTGCCCTGGTGAAAGAAACCCAAACCCAAAAAGGACTCTATCAGAAATTTGAGGTTGAAATGACAAAGGAAATGAAGACACATTTGGTTCAGAAACTGCCGCAGTTAGCCAACGATATACGTTTGTACGATTTTACGTGGAACGAGTTGCCGAATTATACACATTACGGTTTGTCGCAAACGTTGTCATATTGTGTTATAATTATTAAAATACTAATAGAGCTCTCATTACGTTTAACGATCTATGGTCATCGAAGTCTATAGGATTGTTGGAAGTTTAAATCTATAATAATATGAAAATTGGAGTGAACAAGTGGTACAATGGTGATTTAAAGGTTATCATCCTTAGTCAGCTTTCCGTTTTTCGGAGACTGAAAAACTAATCCACTGTAGTGATCAATCGTAGTGTTCTCATGTTTATATGTAGCTAGAGGTCCATGTTGTTTTTGCATCTGAAGAAATGATTGATTTAATTTCTGTGAGTTATTAGAAGGAGAGAGAACAACTGTAATTTTCGGGACAAACCTTTTTTGAGGTTGCATATAATTATTTAACACGATTTTTTGATATTCGGTGGATCAAAAATTCAAAAACTAGTTTCCCAAAATATCACTGCTTCAATGAGCGCTGAAATAAATATGCACTTCATCCAACAGATGAATAGCAGCAACGAAAACCCGTATGCGAATTGTAAATGCGGGGATATGATTACCACTATAGTTGGTCGTTTAAAAGCGTTTTGAGCTCTTGAGACAAAATCACTTTTGGAATCTGCATGCAAGCACTATAAAAGATAATAATGGTTATCTAATTAATACAATGCGGTGTGGAGTTGCGTTTTTTTTAATATGTGTTCCAACGACTGACATCAATGGACTTGGGCCTTTTAAAATAAAAAGTAGATGTCAGAACTACCGCGATTTCTTTCAAAATGATATGGCGAATGAGCTCATCCGATTCAATACGTTTCGCACAATCTAAACTACTGTGCTTCGGATTCTATCTTCTCGACATTGCTTAGCTTTTATTGATTGATTAAGGTGTTGTCGAATAGCTCCTAAATGCGACAAGCTTTGCCTTTGTGATGTGATCAATTCCATACCAATTGAAATGATTTTCTTTTCGATTCAAATTAGCAAGCTGAGTGACGTCTGACTGTGGCGTTGAATAACCCGTTGGTATTCGTATATGCTTGTGTCTAACAGGCCTAACATTTTTCACAAACGGAAGGCCGTTTTACGGATGACGTTTATATTTATTCAAACAGTGTATCCTGACATGCTGGCGGATTTCTCGCTCCTGCAGCCGTTTTGCTTAACAAGCTAGGGTGGAGGGAACAGATGATTATTTTGGTGATCATCGTCAATGGTTAGCAAAAAGATGTGCCGATTTTTTTTTAATTTATCCCTTTGCGGTTAATTTGTTGAGTGCTTGAAACGAGTGATAAAGCTTCTCTGGTGTCCAATTATCTGATATAACTTGATTAGGTATTTTACTTCTTCTTTCTTGATCTGGTGTATACTAAAACCAGTCTTCGCAATCTAATAGCGAGTTGACTCATGCTCGCGTATGTTTCGCCAAACGCTCCTATTTAATTTAAGACATTTGAAACATTTCTCGTATTCACACTTTCGCGTCATCTGATGTAGTCCTCTTCGTATCCTATTGGAAAACTCATTTAATTATTCTCTAGATTTCCTATCCTCAATCTGACTGACGGATTATTTGCATAGCTACAATTGAGTTTGCGTTCTAAATGCGGTAATGCAACACATTCGTTTTTGCAATACGGCTTCGAATGAGAACAGTTTACTGGCATACTCTTTGAGTGTTTATTTCATCTAAAATACAAATTTTCAATTCCATTTCAAAAAATTGAGCTGACTATAGTTATTCATACAAGACACTGGGAATAATGTTTACTTCCCGTTGTAAAGAAAATAAACAAATGTCTTCCTGTAAGCATTTCAGCTCATAAGTGATAGTACTCTAGTATACAAGCACGAGAGAATTAAAAAGATGGAAGGATTATTTTTAAAGTGAAATTTTTTGATTGGATAACGTAACAAATGCCTCAATTTTTATATGTTGTACAGTTATAGGCTTTATATACAATAAATTCTTGAATCTTGAATCTAGAATTTTTTGTATTAAAAGTCTCATCTTCAAAACCGAAACAGATGCGAATCGGTCTACCAGCTTGTAGACGAAATTTCGTCTAGCGGGTCTTTTTCAAATAATTTTGTTTCTGTGTGCGTTTGACTATCTAGAATAATTAATATATTGTAGTGCTCACATCTTCAATACTTACACACCGCAGCCGGTTTCCGGCTGTTTACCGTCATCAGCTTTATAAAGTAAGATCAGGTTCAGTGAGACTTGAAACAGTAGATAAGTGGTTAACAAAATTATACCCGAATGCCACTGACAGTCATATTCACAATTAAAGAATGTATGTTTTTGTTGTCATCAAAAGATGTAAACAATTGTTAGCATAGATGGGTTTGCTGAATGACCCAAGAAACACAAAATGTTTAAAAATCAATGAGGAGAACGGTCCTTTCGATATCCCAGTGGAGAGCGTGATGCGTATCATCAATTGAATGTCATTATTCACGATGTTTTCATTTTGTTACTTATAGTAAGAGCGATTATATACAAGTACAACTGGTCGTGAGAGATTTTCAATTTGCGTAATTTTTTCGAATGTCAACTACTTTGACAATTCACAAATATTCCGCAAGACACGCTGATGTTATCGGAATGACTTAGTCAAATATCTACTTAACTACCAACGTATTAAATCGCCAATCCATTTGCATAGTCACCACGTACCGATTGTTACCATGTACTGAGGAATAAAAAATATTGATTCATGAATATCAAACAAAATATCGGTAGTTCCTTGTTTATTCATTACGGTTAAACCACAGCAGATTTCTAGCTCTTTTGATCACACAGAAACACGAAGGTTAAGAACCATGTGTCATTGAAAATTTAAGAAATATTTGCGAAGCTTTCAGTATGAACATATTGATACAAACAATATTATTTCCCATGAGCACGTTTGTACTCCTTAAAAATTGAAAAAGTTATATTTATTCACACATGTTTTGCCATGAATTTGGCATAACGAAATATCAATCTTTAATTGAAATTCATATGATTTCTATTGCTTTAGCGTTTTCAAATGTTACGATATTAATGCTAAATGTAATGTTGAATTTAGTCAAGGCAACAGAGAATTATTATTTGTAGCAACACACCATGCCTAAAGTATAAGGATTTAGTTTGAAAATATGATACGCTAAGTTTGCTAAAAAGCCACGAAGTACTGAACATTTCTAATGTGTTTATCAAAAGCCAATACTGGTCAATTATTTAGATTGAACTAAGTTTAGCTTGAATGGTGAACATGGACTGTTGAACGTGGTAAATCATTTCATCTCACTGCATAATTTTTCGCATCTATTGTTATTTGCAAATGAATAAACGGAGAGTGTATTTGATCTATCCTCTTTTTTCAGAAATACGCTTATTAGCTAATTTCGATTCGAAAATCATCGAGGATGATGAAAATTGTGGACGTGTCGGTTCTTCAACAATGGATGGTGTCCGCAAACATGTAAACTTTACAGTTTGATTGCTTATGTGTGCCGATTTTGCGATGCGATCCTCCGGCATCTTAGTCGACTTGCGCTTCCAACGATTAATGCACACCGTAACACCATGATCTTTTCTCGCTCGTCCGCAGTTATAATGAATCTCAATCAATCAACGTCGGTCGCACCCTGAAAAAGTGAACTCACTTCAGCATTTGGCAGCAGCACCCTGCATTGCCAAAAATATAACGGAAGAGCACTTGTGCTACAAAGCACGTGCAAAACAAGTTTATAGGTTATTTATAAATGAATAATTACATTATCAAACTGCATCAATTTAGTAAATGGCACTGTCAATAGCATGTTGTTAATTCTTTTACTGAGGTAATAAAAAGAGTTTCCGAAGTTTAATTATGATTAGAACCTGACCTCAAAGATATTACATCCAACGTTGACTACGCTCAATTCCCGTTTGAGGTCAGCAATTCACATGCTAACGGCCATCCATCGAAAATTAACCAGTTTGATATCTAAAACGCACAAAGCAATAGAAATCCAACCGTGGAAACGTTTACTATGCATGCGAGAGAGAATGAAACACTTTGCTATATCATATCTCTGCCCATCTTTTCTTCTCTTCACCAAAGTCTTCAGCCGGTGTGTACCGGTGATCAGTTTACACGGATTATTCAAGAGATTTCGCGCTGACCGATCCCGTTAGAACCCTCGCGAAACTGGATCCGATAGCAATCAATGGCTGACAATGTTTTTAATCTGTTCTTGATTTAAGATGGGTTGTCGTTATCACAGTTTCCGTGCGATTACTGTGAAGCCTGGCTCTGTGATCACTGTAGTTTGAGGTTTTCGCGCTTTATATTTCCACAATATGTTAGTAGGTGATATTTCGCAAGTAAAATAAGAGCTCTAGAGTGACACTGTAAATTAACTACGATTTCAATCTAACGCGAAAGCCAGGTTCTCTACCAAGTTTCTGAAGCTACGGAACACAAAGCATTCATGGTCAGCCGCACTTGTTGCCCCTAATACAAAAATATTGTGTGATATTTTCAACAACAGAGTTCAAACATTTCCATGATAAAATTTGTTGCGAGTCATTTCTCGTCTGATTTCGATTGATCAAAGCATCTAAACACGTAGACAATAAATCTCAAATCACCAAAGTCTGGTTAACTTCAAATTCAATTTATTCTTCTTCAGCTCTCTGAACTATGGAAAGTTGAATCAGTTTCTGTTGAAAAATACCACAGAATGCATGAAATCGAAATACTCGCTGAATTGAAAGTCAACATTGAAGGAAACGACAAACCAATACTCGATGCGATGATCATGTTGAAGAAAACAACACAATTTCTCGCATTCCGCTCTGAAGGTATTATCATAAAAATTGATTGGGAAATTCGAGATTTTTTTCAACCATTCTGATATTGTTCATTGGTTCAGTACCACGTTAACTTTAATATAAGTGACTTATTGTAACAAGTTGTTGATCGGGATGTGACTTTGTTATGCCACTGGATAGCTGAATCGTCTTCCTTTGCTGACGTTCTGTAATTTGTTTGATTAGGCGCCAGTACGCTCGATGCAGCATTAGTCACACTCCCATTCCGCGTGGCAAGACCACCTGGCAATCTAGTCCTGATTCATCACTGATGTTAATCTTTTCAAACCTAATCGTGTTCACCAGCGAATCCTGCAACATAACAAAAAGCCAATTGATCAAACGCGGTTATTACGCTCTGAACGAGCATCAAAACGCCTATTGTGTATAGGCACATCAATTGACCGCAAAACTGACGTGAAACATGTTTGTCCCTGTTCTCACTTCGATCTCATTTGACAATCGATTTCGCGTCAAACGGTAGATTCATGGTTTCAACACACGGGGTTAGTTTGAGTGACTTTGACGAATTGCTTTGTGTTTGATAGTGGCTGACGTTTTCCATTTCTTCACGCTTTCGAGGTTGTTGAACCTTGAATCATTATAATACAATTCTCCTCAAATTATTAGGGGCTCACAATTGTCGTCGTGGGTCTTTTCAGCGTTTCCTGCTCTTCTGTATATCATCCGAATCTGATGAGTAGCACTCATCGCTTATTCAATTCCCACCTATAAAATAGCAAGTTGAAAGTTTCTGTTGTTTCGGAAATCATTCTTTCAATGAACCGATCAATAAATCCAATATGTTAAAAGCAACGGTTTATTTATTATTTAATCAAGACGTTGGTCAAAAGAAATCGTAAACTTGAGTGCAGAAAAATAA
This sequence comes from Atriophallophorus winterbourni, assembly GCA_013407085.1. NCBI lineage: Eukaryota > Metazoa > Platyhelminthes > Trematoda > Plagiorchiida > Microphallidae > Atriophallophorus > Atriophallophorus winterbourni. The sequence goes on from JACCGJ010020523.1 coordinate 93,266, forward strand.
ATTTAGTAAACCAACAGACACATCAGTTTAGTTAACTTTTCTTATCATTAAGCATAAATTTCTGTTTAAATCCAATGCGATACATGTACTCTCCTTACGAACCACTTAACTCGATCTAATAGACCGGTGTGATCGGGAATAATTGTTGCGTTTAGCTGTGATGAATACACCAAAATGTTCTGAGTGTGTATTTTCTGTCGTATTTAACCGACCGGTTTCTACGCGCGGAAAATTTCATGCACAGAAAGTGCATGCAATTGTTTGTTAGCCCGTTGTACAACCACATATGATATTGTGTGGATAACTGTTCCTTTCACCTTGTTTACCATATTCCTACTACAGTTTGGAAAAATTCATACTTGAACGCAAACAAGCGAATACCTTGATGCATCTTGTTCTCTCCCCAGTGTATTAACAAGCGTTTGGCTCATGTATTTCTTAGGTCATTACAACAGATCAAATATTAGTTTTCTTTATATATCCACGGTTAGATTTGCTGCCTCAAAAGATTTCCATATTATTATTATTATTCGAATTTATGTATGTTTCTTGAAAACATCTTTGATAAAGTAGAGGATTTATGGCATTACTAGCAAATTAGATACATGCAGCACATCAACACATGATTATAATTAGCGTAGTTTCATCGCACAAGCTTGTGTAACCTCCCACATAAGGTATGCATATAATCCAACAGAGCAGGAAACAGCGTGGACTGGACTCAGAAGTCAAAACCATATTTAGTGTGTACGAATCTTTAGATTCCTTGCGTGGTCTGGTGTTGCTGTAGTCATTATTTTGGGGGAAAAGTGGTACGATCCGTCGTCCACAATTTTATGGAAAAAGTATTTTTCAAATTCAATATATGGGAAATAGTTGAAAAAGATTGATCAGGGAAATAAATAAAAATTCAAGGATCACTGAAACAAAGTTACTCTCTTCCCTTGATGACGAGAAGATGCCAGAAGCCGGTTGTGGAATGTAATCACCACATGCCAGAACAATTTGTCGTTTATGTAATGAAAGTTCGCCACCTAGCATTAATTAACAATTTAATCTAATAGATAGCAGCAGGAGATTGCTCACCAATTTAAATACTACATTACCTGACGGGTCAATATGATGCATATAGGTGAAGATTTAAGTCAACATAGAAATACTCATTGACTAAACACAGATGTAATTTCTGCAGTTAGAATCATTTATTTCGGTGACTGACGTTCAACCATGAATCGCGCTACGTTCCTGAATATTATCTATATTATCGCATTCAAATATACAATTATTCTACTAAAAATCGATGTGCATTTATATTTGCAAGATAAAATTTTTTGTCAGTTATTCCCAACGTAATTTTTTGACCAAAATAATTTTACCATTAAACAATATTGAAAATAAGAGCCTTAATTTCACCCCGACAGCCACGCAAATTACAACCGATTTGAGCATGATGCACGAATTAAAAACAAGTGAGTGTTTATAATCATAGTGCGTTAAACCCAAAAGTAGGATTCGGGTAAATAATTTGTAGCACCTATAGCAAATGAATGCGCAAACATCCTACGTAGATGGAGTGATCGTTAATGCAGAAAAATGTTCATCGGTAATCTGGAAAAAACGTTTGTTACGACGTTGACACAAATATCATCCTTAACTTTTGAACCGATTTTATAACCTTTAAATTTCTTAAATTGTGTTAGCATTCTGCCAAAAAACAACTACCTTGAGGAAGTAGTCGATGTAGTACACGTCACTGTCACACAAACATCGAGAGCAATTATGCAATTGATTTCGAAATCCATTTTTAAGTTTAATGTGATCGGCACCAGTCAATGAATGAGAAACTTCACAGCTAAGATGCCGTTTTCCATCTGTTCGATGCCAAAATAAGCCCGAGGGGATATAAGCGAGCTCAAACATTGTCATTTAAAAATATTATTCACTTTGGCCACGTCATGATTATGTCATTCTGTATTTTGATCCAATATATAGTTGTATGAATCAAATTTATTATGGTCAAATACGAACACTAAGCGATGGCTCTTGCTTTCATAGTAGTATTCGCGTTTGAAGCTCTTATATATATATATATATATATCGATGAATAAAAAATAATTTTCTTTTTACTTCAGTTTTCAATTATTACACCTTGATGCCGGAAGAAGATGCTGCTTTGGTCAATATGGATAATCCCAAAGCTGACTTGACAACGTGGAAACACTTGGTAAGAATAATTCGAGTCAGAATGCAGAACACTACACTGATTCCATTTGAATAAGATCGAAAATGTTATCATGAAAGGATTTCAGCGTTTCTGAGTATTTGTGTTAAAACAGCAATGATTAGGGGGCGATGTTACGTTTAGATTTCTCAAGCATATTTTCCATTTGTTACATAATGCAATTCATCAATCAAATTAAGTGAATAACCGATGATTGACCAACAATTAATATTAGACTGAACTGGGTGCTGTTCAGTATCTATGGTCGAAATTGTAAACAGACGAAATCACACAATTCAGAAACTGTTGGGTGAAAATTCTTTAAACAATACTAAAAAATTTTGATGGAATTCTTTAGGAACGCAATGGTGTGAATATTATGAAAATAAGAAATCTGCCTTCATTATTTTAGGACCGATTGACAAACATGTTGAATACGAACGGACAAGTTTGCAGCGTTCAGTTCAACGATTATTTGACGACGTTGAATGGCGATTTGTATATGAATGCAACGGTCACAATGAAAATGAACTATGGCTTCGATATGCGCAGATACCATGAAAATTGGCCCCTCAGTGCATTACAAATGTTGAATGACAAGAATGCGATTATTGAGTATGCACTTTATCCGAGCGGCAGTAAGTTAAAACAACGGTATTTCGAATATGCTCTTACAATAACACGGTTAGGATAATTACTTCTGTGATTTCTCGGCAATTTACTAAACAAAATTTAGAGTCATTAAACGCTTATAAGCAGACGTTGGGTAATTTTGTTGAAACCAATCTGTTCAATCACACGTGCTTAAAGACATGTAGATGGGGTTAAACCAATATTCAGCAACAAACAACAATACACTTTTGCATGGAATTTTACGGAATATCTTTTATATAAATGCATGCATATGAGCACTTTGCTCATGATCATTAGTTTAAACCCTATCAGCATTTCAATAGACATATGAGATTAAGCAGATAAGTCGTACCAACCTTATCGAACAGTGGCATACCAGCGCAACTCGTTTACCAATCTTTCACTGTTTTAATCGCATGCAGATCATAATCGTACTGACCTTACTCAATCAGTGCAAACTACATGCATGCTTAGAATACAAAAAATAATATTAAGACACATTAAACCAAATGATATTGTTTTTCGTGTGTATTTGAAATCCATGGTTGCAATAGCTTTGTAGATCGTGTTTGATAACAATATGTTTACTAGGCGAAATTTTTGATGTGCGTGTAATCTAAACATTGAAATAATGTAGTTTGTTATCGGTCGAATGAGCGCTTGCAAAACCACCAAATACAACTTGATACAAATGATAGCCCTGCAGCACTGACTTCCCTAATTATGGTTTGAGATTAGGGAGTAACATTCTCTCTCTGATGTCATGCTAAATATTCAACTCAATTGAAGAAAAACATAAACATATTTCGGAGTGGAAATATCTGGACCTTAAACATTCACGTCAATTTTAACCTAACCTAATATTGATTATTTTATATGAGATAAAAGATTAAACTTATATTAACAGTGTACATCAAAATGAAAATGAAAAATTGTTGGTTACCTCAATTTTGTTCACGTTTCCGTCTGTGATTTGAAGGTCTGCTTAAACCATGACGTAGCTAACAGATTTCTCATTGAGTAGATCTATTTTCCTGAAAGACGTTTACGGGACGTATCATACGACATATGTCAAACAGTAATTTCTCTCGAATAAGATTATGCGGTGCTGTATTAGAAAAATACCCGACACACGCATTTTCGATTATATGTAAGGGAACTACGCAAAATTAGACAAACCAAAAGAAAACACGAGAATTTTAAAATTGCTGTTTTAAAGTATGTACCCGTATTGGTTTCAAACCTGAATGATAACACATGCACACCTTATTTTACACATCATGTAATATTAAATTTTGTTTATATGCCTGCAGCTACTTTGCCGAATACTGAAGGTAATTTTCTAATCATATATTTGTTCGGTTTTATAGCTAAATATATAACTTTGACTATCACGATGATAACAATTCAGTGAAAATTCGGTCATCCATACTTCCTCGACATGATTCCATATTCCAGAATCATATATATATATATACATATATACTCCCGCAAAGAAGACTATTTCAATATATATATATATATATTGAAATAGTCTTCTTTGCGGGAGTAAGACTAAATAATGTTAGTACGTGCTGATAATATCAAAATTAGTGTGCATATGCTAGTCAAGTTTCAGTTGAAACAATTTTAAGTTCATGGTGTTGAACATCTGCAGGAATCAAATAAAAGTGACACGCACTATGAAACATTCCCTTCATAACATTCATTATACAAACCTGAGCTTTAATCATACTGGTAGTTCAAAATCAGAATAACTAATATATGAATTGAAAAGAGTATTTAAATCATTAAATTGTGGTGATAAGTTCGCATCACCATATCTTTAAACCAAGAATCAAGAAACCCATCTCGGCTGAGTCAAATTATGACACAATTTCAGAAATACCGACGGGCTCACTTGCTCAATGTAATAACACGCTAAGAAGTAAGATGTGTTTGAAGTCATGATGTTCAGCGTTGCGCCGCATTGTTAAAAAGCATGTGATTATATGTGCTCATATTCGGAGGAAACGTTCCCGAGAAAATGATAGAGCATAAGCCTTTTGTTTAGGGCTAACACAAAGTATCGTATGTACAGGTTATATAAGAAATCAGCAAATTTGCTAAGATTCATAAAGTAATTTTCGTAACGAAGCATCCGTCGTTCTTGAACATATCGTGGACGGACAGATTGACCAATGCAGAAGTGCTTTCAAAAGCTGGTCTACGGAGCATGTTCGCCCTATTGCGACAGCGCCGCCTGCAGTGGCATGGTCATGTCTACAGAATGGAAAATGGTCGTATTCCGAAAGATCTACTCTATGGTGAGTTGCAATTAAGAAGTCGACCATTGGGCAGACTGCGATTGTGGTTCAAATACGTTTGCATAAGATATATGAATGCTCTTGGCATTGATCCGGCGAGTTGGGAAGAACTAACTCTTGACCGCTAACATTGGAGGCATAGTGTAAAGCGTCGTCTGCAAGCCGGGGAGAAGCAGATAGAGCTCTTGGCCGCCGGCGTGCAACTGATGTGATACAACCGAGTTCTGACTTTCGTTGCCAGCGCTGCGGGAGTGATTGTTCCTCCCGAATCGGACTGTTTATACATTCCAAAAGCTGTAGAACATGAACATTCATGCGATTGTGATGTACATCCATGGTCGACATCGACCGAAATAGGCCAACAACAACAACAATTTTGGTAACGCAAGATAGAAATTTGAAATAAGATTGAGGTGAACTTTAACATGATGAGGAAGTGGTCCACCGAAAGTTAATTCCTAAAGTATATCATGCCGCGAGAATTTCAGTGAAACATTACTAAATAAATAACTAAGGATTCAAGGATTTATGGTTATAAATTTAATAATTTACAACACCACAGGACTACGGTGCGAATGAAAATGTGAAAAATATTATAGTATAAAAGGTATAGATAATATCAAATGTAAGTCCCACGAATGATGATGTGGTAGACGTTTATTATCGTTGGTAACGTTGTCAGCAAAAATCTTTAAATTATTCTTCGGAAGATACCTAACAATCTGGTCGCCTGTCGATAGATATTCAGGCAGTGAACTGTGCTCTTCATGTTCCCACTATCCACATTAGAAGATCTTTTTCAAACGAGCTTAATGTCAAGTTTTCAGTTCCCAATCGATATGCCCAAGGAATATTCTAGTCAACGTGGAGCATTGACTTCTCTTCATGTTGAATGTCACATCATTCATGATGGCTCAATTTGACACGTTGTCCAAATCCATTTGCAGTTTCTCACAATCATCTGCACTATTGATTGTCGTACAAATTTCCATATCATCTGCGAACATAACCATTTTGGATGATTTGAGGGAGGTAAATCGTTTATGTATGAGAGAAAGGGAAGCGAGCCTAGCACGGATCCTTGTCGGAATCCGCTGATGGATTTGAACATTTGGGATAGCATTTCGTTTACTCATACACATGCAATGCGATCTGACAGGTAGTCGCACAACCATGATAGGAGTGTATCACATATTCATAGAGGCACCCGTTTTTGAAGGAGGAAATGTTGATTGAATCTGTCAAAAGCTTTAAAAATGTCTTATCAATCGACGTGAATGCAAGACCTTATGTCTAACACTTTCGTCCAGTCGTCTGAATCTTTGAGAATATGTATTAGACAATAGGAATAAGATCAAAATTTAGGGTTACGTTTTATTTTAGACAGCAGCATTAATTGATGCATTATCCTCTCAAAGTTCTTGATCAAGGGACTGTATCGCCTCCCATCATCACTGTTGGAAACTGTCAGCTTGGATCAGTACATCACTTCACATACCATGGTTCAACCATTGTGGATAACCTCTCGCTAGACACGGAGATTGATAAGCAGATTGCCAGAACAGCTGTCATTTTGTCCCGATTAAACTCTCATGTTTGGGGTAACCGCAAGCTGAATGTAAGGACAAAGATGATGGTTTACAGCGAGTGCGTACTGAAGGCTTTACTGTATGGCAGTGAATCCTGGACCACCCACGCAAGACACGAACGGAAGCTGAATGCTTTCCATCTACGAAGCATCCGTCGTATCTTAAAAATATCGTGGATGGAGAGAGTGACTAATGCAGAAGTGCTTTCAAAAGCTAGTCTACAGAGCATGTTTACCCTATTGCGACAGCACCGAATATGGTGGCTTGGTCATGTCTGCAGAAAGGAAAATGGTCGTATTCCAAAGGATCTACTCTATGGTGAGTTGCAATTAGGAAGACGACCATTGGGCAGACCGCACTTGCGGTACAAATTAGTTTGCAAAAGAGATATGAATGCTCTTGGCATTGATTCGGCGAGTTTGGTAGAACTTACTCTTGACCGCTCACATTAGAGGCATTGTGTAATGCGTCGTCTGTAAGCTGGGGAGGAGCAGATAGAGCTCTTGGCTGCTGGACTAGATCACGCCGCCGGCGTGCAACTGATACAATACAACTGAGTTCTGACTATCGGTGCCGGTCCTGCGAGAGAGATTGTTCCTCCCGAATCGGACTGTTCAGTCATTCAAAAAGCTGTAGAACATGGAAATTCATGCGCTTGTGATGTGCATCCATAGTCGATATCGACCGAAGGAGTCCAACAAGAACATTATCCTCTCGAATTAGTGAAGTCAATTTGTTGCGTAACAAACGGAAATCTTGCCATTTAGTAGAGGTTCTGCTACGGACAACAAAAATAAGTTCATTATCACATATTTTAGGAACGATCTATAAGTTCTCGTCAGTCTTCAAATTCAGAAAATCTGAAAGTTCGTACCAGAGCAAGCGATTTATGACTACTGGGAACATAGTCAAACACAATCACTGAATGGTCACTAACACCCAGCGAAGTTTCAAATCCAATAGCTTCGACAGATTGTTTTCCCGATGTTAACACCAAATCCAAGACGGAGGATCTGTCAGAACCTTTTCTCCGAGTGCATTCGCGAACATATTTGGGATTGAATCTAATAACTCTATAAATCGGTATTCTAGCGTTTGTGTTGATTGAACGTTCCTGATATAAAGGGTAGACAGGTGAAAATCACCCATAAAAAGTATTGTTACTTGCGAGAGTGCGAGCACTTTGATCATCTTTTCGTTATGCGATTGGGAAGCTGAAGAAGACCGGTAGACCATACCTAACATGCAAACTTTACTAGATATCTGGGTTAAAGAACACCAAATTGTATCTTCGAGGGTGAATTCTGTGTTGTCTATTGGACGGCATTGGAAGCAAGTAGGATAATAAAGAGCAACACAACCACCACGTATCTCTCGATCGTTCCTTAGCAAATTCATATTTGGAATATATATATATATATATATATATATATATATATATATATATATATATATATATATACCAACATATATAGGGCAATAAACCTCGTAAGATTTTTACTGTCCATAGCGAACCATTTCGCTGTTCATATTTGTTATCTGTTTTTTTCTTTTCAGCGATGGCCTTTCTTGTTTTCATTCCAACGGAGTTCAGTACGATGATTAACTTTTGCATCCATGTAAGTATTTTAGTTAAAATTTAATATAGCACCGCCAGTTTTATCAATCCGCAATACTGAGCACATAAAGATGTTGCTTGTGGGCGCACACGCAACGAAACGTTTAATGTAAAGTTTTATGCAGTTTGCATTCAAAAATTATTCACGACATATCCGGCATTTCTGAGCATGTTTACTACAGATAGAATCATTTATTAAAAGTGTTTTTCATAGCTTTCCCTCACTTTAGTGATACTACCAACAATTCAGAGGCATGTAAATGGAATTTGTTGCTTCGACTGAAGAAAGACAGCGCGGGGAATTATTTGTTTGTCAAGAAAATCGAATTTCAATTTACTATTGATGATATGTGAGAATGCTAATTGCGAGGCTTGTGGAACACCGTGGAATCGTTTCATCGCTGATACAGTGAATCATTACTCAATGTAAATGCACAAAGTAAAATTCTTAAAATGTTCAAGGCTCATGAAAATTCATACGTATCAACTGAACCTTCACGAAATAAAAGTTAAGATGACAGTTCATTCGGAAATCTGTTATTGCAAGTGAGCTGATGTGCTGCTTGTGACTCGTGAATTTTTTGCAAAAATTAAGTGAGTGATCATAATTCCCCTGTCATTTTGTCTAGCCTTATTAATGCAGTGAAAACCTGCATCGGAATCGGAATATTTAAGATTCAACATCATCGTATTGCACGTTTCAGCGTCTTATCAAAAGATTGGTTTTTCGTTGATACATATCGACCTACGAATTATAACTGGAAAGCCATGATTGTGGCAATAACTGAATAGGTTACTTTGTTGTGCGTCACCATTATATGTACATGATCATAAGAACGATCGATTGCGTAAACAGAGCGAATACCTACCGCAAAACCGCAGCACATCAGATGTCCGTTCATATGCTGCAGTGCAATGTGGACACCCATGGATGCTGTGGTTGATAAACACACCAAACGTTTTTACTAATACGGTTAAATTTGCTCTAATGTGTCAAGGCAGCAAGTGATCTTCGTTCTTTGATCGGTTACAGCGTTTCACCTATTTGAGTTGAGAGGATATCCATACAAGGACTTGAGATTTCATTGTAGAAAATTACATTCAACTTCAAGTTGTACATGCAATTTCAAGTTGTCCGTTCGCCACGCACAATAATAAACATAAGTCAGTACATTTTCCAAAATATAAAGATAGACATATCTGTTTTCTGACCATGTAGTAATTTAATCTAAAGCAGCATAGAGCGGATTTCAAGGGTCATTCCGGGGTACTACGCATCAAATAACTGCGTCACCTGCGTAAGTCAAAGTGAAATTTGATGGCGGCTGTGGTATCGTATCTAGGTATGCTGAAAAGAAAAAGGGAGATGAAATCGCCCCTTGAAGAACCCCTTTCCCAGTCAAAAGCAAAGCGGAGCGCAGCCTGTTGGCTTCAACTAATTGAGAACTACCGAAGAAATATCCGCATTTCGATTTTTATTTTATTTGGCCTGGTGTGTCTCTTGTTTTGAGGAGGTACTTCATTTTGACATGATCGACAGGGACGAACGCTTTCGCTGATCAATGAAAACAAGCTTTGGCTACTCATGATTTGCTTTTAAGCTCCTTCAAAATCAAGAATTATGATTTTTGTAATGAAATTTTGATAACTGTGAATAGCATGTTATTGGGCGAAACGTTCCTGCAGTTACCTTGGGGACCGGTATTATCCTAACAGATTTTCAACCATTTGCATTGGTACCCGCAGAATGGCAACGGTTGAAAATGTAAGCTATCTGTTTGCGATCCATGGTGCACATATCTTAAGTACCTTTGAATTTATCTTGTCTGTGCCAGAGGCTTTGTTTACTTGTAACCTACATTGAACATCATTTTTAGATATCCTGAAATCTGCGTCATCTACTTGTGAACATGTAAAAGTTATCTGGTTATTATGCACGTGCGTTTCACCACGAAATCGAGTTTAATTTGATCTAGCCAGCATCTTGGCAACCGGCGCACATTGTTCTGGCCACAAAGATTTCTTACTGTCGGAAAACACCCAGATGTTGGCTAAATAAATCTCAGGTTTCACAACTTCAAAATTGCTCCGATCGCATCGAATCCTGTTAACCTTACGACAAAGTGTGGCGCATAATTTCCCACATGTTTTTTGGCATCATTTTGATTACACCGTGGACGGTGCCAACGATATGTCACGTGCGTTCGCATAAAAATGCGTTACATCTGTCACGAAGAAGTAGACTAGTTGAGCCTCGCCACTAGTTGCAAAGTGTACTATATTTATGAACGATATTTTTTGCAGGAAAGAATCACCTATTCTATTAAATCAGCATCCATTAAAAAAGACGACCGAAAAAGTCATGATTAGGCGAAAAAGAGCACTTAGGAGGAATAAACCTATTGATAAAAATTACGGATTTATAAGAAAGTAAAAAGCGCGGTTTACACTGAACTGATAAACAAGTTTATTGTTCTTATAAGTTAAAAGTACTTTCGGATTAGGATACCACAAAGATTACTTGAATTGTGGAGGACTAAAGGAAAATAGTCTAGCACTACACACAATACGGCAAAAATGGAAAGAACTCACTAAAAGACCAAGGGAGCGAATGTCCAAATAAAGATCCAGAAAAGTCCAACGATAGCGAAATAATCCACACAGGAAAAGTCCAAGAGATGATGGAATCCAAGGTGCAGAAAGCGCTAAAATGTTAGAGGATCTATTAATCACATTTCCGGCATGCGGCGACCCACGCAAACTTCGCAACCGCGGAAGAAGACAAAGTCCGAGTTCCAAATTTTATTAACCGCCAAAAGGAGTTAATACGAACGAAGTGTACATGGCCAAAAAAGGAATAACCATATAAGGCCAAGAGTTGTATGTACAAAATACTAAGTTACAAAGTGAAAATAATTCACTACAATACTCCCCCACCAGAGCGTTAGTTAGGCTTAAAGGAAGGATAACATACGCTCGAAATGTTCATGAGGTCACATAGTCAGTAAGACGTTTATACCAATGCACATATCTACTTGTTCGAGTTCGAACAGGGGAATAAGGCCCGGAGGATTGGGATGAACATGGGGGGTGTGGGCCGTTGTGATTTCGGAGTAATGAAGCTTGATGGATTTGGCGGCTGAAACTCACAAAAGCTGGTTTTGTGCGCGGAATATGCTGTGATTTTAGGATCTTTATTTATAGATGACTCGCTCATGGTGGGGTGTTGAGTGAGTATTCTAAAAATAAGCCAAAATTTGACAAATACTAAGTTATTTTAAATGCAAAAAATTGCAGTTTGTCTAGGCTTACCAATTATGTGGTAGTCAGGCTCACCAATTATGTAGTAGACGGGATCACCAATTATGTAGTGGACCAAAAATATAAGTCTTGGATAAAAGACCAAAAAAGCAAATGTCCAAATAAAGATCCAGAGAAGTCCAACGATAGCGAAATAATCCACACAGGAAAAGTCTAAGAGATGATGGAATCCAAGGTGCAGAAAGCTCTAAAATTTTGGAGGATCCGTTAATCACAATTCCAGCACGCAGGCGATCCACGCAAACTCCGCAACCGCGGAAGAAGACAAAGTCCGAGTTCCAAATTGTATTAGCCGCCAAAATTTGTATTGTACAAGCATTGATACGAACGAAGTGTACATGGCCAAAACATGAATAACCATATAATGCCAAGAGTTGTATGTACAAAATACTAAGTTACAAAGTGAAAATAAGTCACCACAGAATAACTTTGCCGATCAAAACGAAATTGATTGAATTCAGTAATGGAAGTCAAACATTGATCAATTTCAGTTTAAAGCCAGGACGTTTGATATATAAACACGCCACATCGTAAATAATCTGAGCTATTCAATGCCGAATAAACGTCGGGTTTTTTCACCCATAATTAACTAATATTGCATGAAAGCATGATAGGAAAGGGTAGAAGTTAAAACCACTACAGTAATGTGTTGCTCACATCCCCATCCTTTACACACCACCGTGGTTCACACATTGTGGTTCGTTGTACGAACCCTATATAACAGTGGCATACAAGCATAACTTTGTTTAAAACCACTACCCTTGCAGTCGTGAGGTCGCAGGTTCGACTCCCGGTGGCGAAATTATTTTCTGTAAAATCGGATTTAAGACACATCATTTCTTCAAAATAGCGTTGTCTAACTTTTACGTCCCTTATCTCAATTTCAATTTTGTCCAAAGCGACGGAAGTTCAAACAAACCACTGGCTGATAATTTTTAATAAAAATCTTTTTGGTATGCCTACTAACAAACTACAAGTAATAGCTGGTGCAGTGCTCAAGGAAAGTTCTAGCTCTGATGAGCTGGATCCATTTTTTGATACGTTTCCTAATGACACTCTCACTAATGACTCTCCCCACAGTTCCTTTTTTCAATCGCTGCAACCATTCGTGCACCGTTTCGCTGAACCAGCAGAGGCAAAACTCAAGAAAATGGAAATGAAAAGAAAAGCAAGGGAGCGGATAAAATGGGAGAGGGAGATTGCTTTGGAAGAAATCGAAATTAAGATAAGAGAGATAAAAGTTAGAAAATCCTATTTTTAATAAATGATGTGTCTTCAATCCGATGACGAATAACTTTCAGAAAATAATTCCGCCACCGTGACTCGAACCTGCGACCTCAGGTCATTTAGGCGAAGCACATGACCAATACACCACTAGCTCATCGACGCACTATCTAAATTAAAAGTAGTTAGATTGAAACGAAATATTCATTTGCATGCTTTGCCGTCATTCACACCCCACGACCGGTTTCGTGCTGTTTGCACTCAACAGGTAGGGACAGTAAGATCAGGATCTGCATGCGCTTGATAGTTAGATAGACTTTTTATTTCAATGCTACACCCCTTTTCAGCCTAGCCAAAATTGGTAGTGGATATAACGTTTACCATAGGAAAGGACATTTTGTTTATTTCTGTTTTCCGAAGATCAACCTTCCACCCCGCACGATGTTTCTTCCGCTTACCGACATCTTTCAAATAAATCTTGTTCAGTTTATTTCGGATGGATCTGACAAAATATTTTAGTCCATGCATTTTTTGAGAACATTGATATTTAAAAATCTTTTCATAAAGCGCGCGTCATATTTTGAAGCATTGTCCATCATCCATGAGTGAATAAAACAATTTTGATATCTATTTGAAGCACTACTTATAATTCCAGTAATTTTTAGTATAGCAAGGACAATTCAAGAGACCCTCAACTTTCGTTATTTTTTAAGTGAACTCGATTTGCTCACCACATTCATGAGCTTGCATTTGTTAAAGTTGAATGCATGTTTCAAGGCTCACTGAACCTAATCTTACTGTCTTCACCCGATGACAGCGAACAGCCAGAAACCGGTAGTAGAGTGTAATTTCGGGGGTTGTGAGCAACACATTACTTAAATGCATGTTTATTATTCGGCGACCAAATTCAAATCGAACCAAAACCATGATTTGCTGCTTTTTTTTAATTTCTGCGCCAAATCCGAAAACTTACACCAATGAAATTTGAAACCGACGAATCATTAAACAACTATTTAAAATTTTCAAGAAGTGCAAACACGAAATTTATTATAGACAATTTCCTAGTATATATATTATCATGAGATATGCATATTTCAGATTTCATTGTTCAATTCAGTGTCTTTTTGCGAAATGTAAACAAACTTGCCGTATCGTACAACTTCAAGATTTATTTTGTGTTATATTTATAGCTTTCGCAGTTGACTGAGCAGCCACTGTATGACGGACTTGGTTCCTGTACCCTGGTGAAAACAACCACAACCGAAGCAGGAATCTATCAGAAATTTGAGGTCGAAATGACAATACAAATGAAGAACCTTTTGATTGTGAATCTCCCGCTGTTAGCTGAAAATATACCCTGGTACGAATTAACGTGGAGCGAGTTGCCAAAGTATCCACATTACGGTATGTCGCAAACTATGTCATATTGTGTTATAATTATTAAAATGCTAATAGAGCTCACATTGCGTTTTACGATCTATGGTCAGCAATGGCAACATGATTGTTGAAAGTTTAAATCTTTAATAATGTGAAAGTGAACAAGTGGTACACCGGTTATTTAAAGGTTATCATCACTAGTCAGCTTTTCGCTTTTCGGGTACTGACAAACTAATCCACTTTAGTGATCAATCGTAGTGTTCTCATGTTCATATGTAGTTAAATAGACATGTTTTCTGCATCTGGAGAAATGATTGATGTGATGTCTGTGAGTTAATAGATGTAGAGAGACCAACGGCAATTTTCGGGATAGACCTTTGTGAGGTTACATATAATTATTTGATTTTTGTATGATTTTATGCCTGCATGCTAATTATCAGTGGATCAATAGTCAAAACCTAGTTTCCCGAATTATCACTCCTTCAATGGGCGCTGAAAGTAATATGCAATTCCTCCAACAGATGAATAGCGGCAACGAAAACCCGTATGCGAATTGTAAATGCAGGGATATAATAAACACTATAGGTTCGTCGTTTAAAAGTGTTTTGAGCACTTGAGACAGAATCACTTTGGGAATCTGCATGTAAGCATCACAGTTTATTGTACGACTTTTAAATAAACTGTGGCTTCAATATCAAATATTGCTTACCATCTTACCACTATTTCAATGCCCGTTGAAGGGTAACTTCACTGTCTCTGTCAGGTGAGGAAAAATAGTACGAAATCGTTGGTTGGATGTATGTTCGGAGTTTGTGAGTCACATGAATGTTAGATAGTGATAGAATTCTGTATCTCTTTCTATTAAAAGCAAGTGATTTTTGAATAACCCGATAATAATGGTTACCTAATTAGTATAATGCAGTGTGCAGTAGCCTTTTTCGATGTGTTTCAAAACCCGATATTAATGAACTTGGAACTTTCAAAACCAAAGTAGATGGCAGAACCACTGCAATTTCTTTCAAAATGATATGGTGGTGGAGCTCATCCGATTCAATACGTTTTGCACAATCTAAACTCTGGTGAATCGGATTCTATCTTCTCGACGTTGTTTAGCTTTTATTGATTGATTAAGGTGTTGAATACCATACCAGCTGTTAAATGCGGCAAGATTTGCCTTTGCGATGCGTTCAACTCCATACCAATTGAAATGATTTTCTTCTCGATTAAAATTAGCAAGCTGAGTGACGTCTGACTGTGCCGTACAATAACCCGTTGGTATTCGTATATGCTTGTGTCTAACTGGCATAACATCTATCACAAACGGAGGCCGTTTTTTCGGATGACGTTAATACTTATTCGGTGAATGTATCCTGACATGTTGGTGGATTTCTCGCTCCTGCAGCAGTTTTGCTTAACAAGCTAAGGTGGAGAGAACAAATGAATATTGTCGTGACCCTCAGCAATGGTTAGCAAAAAGATGTGCCAATTTGGTTTCATTTTCTCCCCTGGCGGCTAATTTGTTGAGCGCTTGAAACGAGTGATAAAGCTTCTCGTGTGTTCAATCATCTGAAATAAATTGAATAGGTATCTTACTTCTTCCTTCTTGATTTGGTGTATACTAATCCAGTCTTCGCATTGTAAGAGCGGTTTGACACATGCTCGCCTGTGTTGCGTCAAATGCTCCTATTTGATTTTAAAAAAATTGATCCACTCCGCCGTGAAACATTTCTCTTATACACACTTTCGCGTCTTCCGATGTAGTCCTCTTCGCGATGAAGCTCGTCCGATTAAATACGTTTTGCACAATCTAAGCTCCTGTGTGTGCTTCGGATTATATCTTATCGACGTTACTCAGCTTTTATTGATTGATTAAGGTGTTGAATACCATCAATCGAATAGCTCTTAAATGCGGTTCGTCTTTCAACAGCAAAGATGCGTGCAAGCAGGATTTATTTCTGAACTAAAATGGATGCTGAAAATGAAATCATTTTAGAATGAAACTCAATAAAAACTTAGGCTGTGAATAGTTCTCGCACTCAGCATATATAAGGCGAATCAAGTATTCAAAATCATTTCGGATAGCACGATGTACAAACTATGAGGTCAGACTAAATGAATTCTGTACTACGCAACGGGAGATCAACGACGACCTTAATGATCATCTGGAGAACAATAGCAAACCTAACGTAGATTCAAATTCACGGGACACATTAGTTCAGTCGAACATTTGATAATGAACACAGTAGACTCTAGTTTAGCAAGTTTCTGTTGAATACCAAAATGCCCAGCATGAGCTTTATAATAAGCACACTCGTATCGCTAGGTGGAGCCACAATTAACAAACATTTGCAAAAACATGTTCAAAGAGTCTGATCGACCTCATCAATGATATTGATGGATTGTTATATTGGGTAAATGTCTGCCGAAAATCCATATTATACATCGTTAAAATATGGTTTCTTTCTACGAACAGCATTGCTTACTTCAATCGCTACCACATAATTTCACGCCACTCGTGGAAAAAACTTGAATAATGCTATTACAATTTCTAGTTTGTGCTCTCTACTCTATTGATTCCGTAGCTATTCAAAGTTATTCAAAGTTTTAATGGTCCAAAAAGTAAATAATTTACAGTAACCACAGATTAAAAATATAGGGAATTCATAAAAACAACACAAATGTTTTATACACAAGGAAAGTCAGCACGTGTATTCAGGTGCAAGGTTGGGTTTAGTCAACATATACTTGTCAAGTTCAGCCTTGAACATGTTCAGGCTTGTTGCGCAAATGATATGTGGGGGCAGTGAGTTCCATAGAAAACAGACTCTGACAGCAAAGAAAAACCTTCGACAATTTGATCTGGAGTGTGGAATAATTAACTTGTATCCATGCTGTTTAAGACCCACCTTTCCCCTTATTTTGTGGATTCGTGGATATATTGGATGTGAAAAAATAGCACCAACCTTCCATTTCAGACGTATTTTACACCACATGCGACGGTATCGGTCGTAGATCAAGTACGTTACACAATATTTTCATGAAAATTGTGTACTTTGAGCAAATACATATTGCATCTTCTTTCACAGTGTATCTGTTGGATACTAAGTATTTCATTTCAAACACGACCGGGCAGGAAAGCAAAGAGTGTAACCCGGTAAGTAAATTATTAATTGCCACGTTTGTTACAAATAGGCATAGTATTTCTGAAAATTGATGATCGAAAAGGTTAGATGAGGTGGTCTCGCACACCTAGTTGAGCAGGTTTTGTTGTTTAACTCTATCGGTTAATATCAACAACGGATGTGTTTCAAAAGTTCATGATGGAAAATTTCCCCACAGACGTTCGAATGAGTTAACAGTCCAGTTCAGGGAATACAATCTCTCCCGCACCACTCACACTGATCCGAAGTACTCTGAAGGTTGACGGCAGTTGCAAGCTCACGGTGTGATATGCAACCAGCAGTCGGGAATAGTATCTGCTCTTTCCCAGCTTACAGATGACGCTTTACACAGTGCCTCCAAAGTTAGCAAGTTCTTTCGAACTCGTAGGTTCGATGTAAAAAGCTTACATACCTGAATTGCTCATTTGAATACATTTCCATCGCACACATTCCACGAATGGTTTCCTACGGTTTATACTCATCAGGTGGGGGTTGTAAGGACTTGATCCATATGCGTTGGAAACAGTTGAATAATGGAAAACTAGTCGCGCTTGTATGCCACCATTGTACAACCAACCTGTTCAATCACATATGCGCATGTACATGTAGATAGGGACTAAATCCATGAATATGAAAAAAATGCTCATTCGCATGCAGTTCCAACACACAACAACCGGTTTCGTGCTGTAAGCCCTCATCAGGTAGAGACAATAAGGTCACGGTCCGTGTATGCCACTGCTGGATAGGGTTAGTGCGACAAACAAACGCAAATTGTTTACCATTCGTTAACTGTTTCAAGCACGTGCGGATCCTAAACTTACTGTCCCTACCTGATGGGTGCAAACAGTACCAATGCAGTCGTGAGGTGTGTGTGATTGAAATGCATGCGAATGAGCATTTTTCTACGTGATCATTGGTTTAAGACAGTGGTTCTTAACCTGGGTTCGATCGAACCTTAGGGGTTCGATGAGTCCTTTTCTGCGGTTCGACGGTTTACCATGGATTTTACCCATACACAGAAAACACGTTATTACTTAACGCGCCATAGGTCTCGCCGGTTTTTCACATGAGTTGCACGTGACTTCGGGACAATTCAACGTGTCGAGATTCGTCTTATCAGCTTGGCCGGCCGTGACCATTGTTGCGTTCGCCGGGTCCAGGCGCTTGGCAATGAGATCAAGTTGGTTACATGTCGCTGTCACAGTTTGATCGATCGATTTTATTATCTGTATGTTGGATTTCGTGATGCGGTCAAAAGTGTTAGTAGCCTGAAGTGGGTTGTTCGGCTGAGCGGTGGGCGTTTGTCGGCAGGCCGATGTGGTTGCTTCGGAACTCGTGATTTCATCATTTTGCAAATAATCCACTATAGCTCGTTAACCACACAAGGTAGAATACAGAAAGTTATCAAATTGCGTAGCTCAACGCGATCTTTGCAATGAAAGCAAAACCGTAGAATAGTTAAGGATTGGAAAAAGTTTGCGCGCGTGAGCAAACTGTGATATTTACACCGACGTGACGTCACGCTCTGCTTGACTATTATTGGTTGCAGCTGATCACGCCACATCGCATGGCCTTAATTCCACATTCCCACCGGAACTGCCGTCGGTTCTTTTATTCGGTGCGCGTTTGTTTCTTATGGAACTCCCTACCGTCAGATGTTGTCCAATCCAGTTCCAAGGTTGTCACGGCCGGGGTGGTTTTGGGGATATGCTCCCAATTCCAAAAATGCTCCAATGGCCTGCGTCCCATATAGCCTCTGACAACCAAGTCCAGCTCCTGGTCTGCACGCGTGGTCCTGTGTGACCCGGCGGAACTGCTTCTAATGACAGGAGAAAGGGCGAAGGCGGCTGACTGGCGCCTCAAAACCAGCATGCTTCGGGCAAGTGGAGCTCGTTAGTCCATGAAGGCGGCCCACCTAGGGAAAGGAAAACCCTTATCTCAAACCTCCACTGCCTTGTGGCTACATCCATTCATGGAAAAGGCTTCAGGAGTCAACCTCGAGGAAAAATCCGGAGCCGGAGTCCCGTTAGGCAGTCCGAAGTTTATTCAACTTCGTCCTGCCAGCTCCTGCGACGGCATCGTTGTTCAGACGTATTAGCCTAGCTGTTCCTTTGGTTCCAGTGGTGCCGTGGAGAGGGAGCACTTGCTGCATGGGCAACAGCTAGTTCTCCATATTGAACTGCCCTGGCGTACGTCACAACGCACCAATGGAGAGGACACTCCATTCCGCTTCTACGGAAAATAACACGGGAAGCAGCAGATACCGGTTAAAAGCTATGGCTCGACTGGCGTAGAGCTAAGCGCCTGGTGCTGCTTTCGACGGTGGGAGAGACTTCCAGGTCTCATTGGACGGCTACCGCCCGCCTCAAGCTGGGCAGCCCCCAGTCAATAAGGTGCCGTCTCGCCACGGTCTGCTATCCTCATTGGGTGCATGAGGATTAGGATTCAACCGACAAGCAGACTGTATTTTTCCGCACCAGCGAATCGAAATACCAAACAACAAATGTCAGTTCTGAAACTTGGAACCTGGAACGTCCGGTCCATGCTTCCAGGATTTCATGACGACGTCTCGAATATCAGATGCGTTAGAAAGTCTGTCGTGATTAACAACAAGCTAAAGAGGCTGAATGTCGACGTGGCTGCCCTACAGGAGGCGCGCTTACCAGACACTGGTAAGCTAACAGAAATTGATTACACATTCTTTTGGAAAGGAAGAGGTTCCGATGAGCCTCGACTGCATGGAGTTGGGTTTGCCGTGCGAAACGACATATTAAAAGCAACAGAACCGAGCAGCAGCGGGAGCGAACGAATTTGGACTCTAAATCTGAGGTGCATTACTGGTACCATTACGTTGGTCAACGTTTATGCACCGACGCTCTCTGCGACGCCTGCTGAAAAAGACGCGTTTTATCATAACCTCACAGCCGTCCTGAAAAACGTACCACAAAAAACTGTGTAGTGGTATTGGGTGATTTCAATGCCAGAGTTGGTGAAGATTACGAGTCTTGGCAAAACTGTCTCGGAAGGTTTGGTGTAGGTAAAACCAATGAAAATGGGCAACGCCTTTCAGAATTGTGCACACAGTTCAATCTTTGTGTCAGTAACACTTTCTTTCAAACAAAACCACAGCATAAAGTCTCTTGGAAGCATCCTCGCTCTAAACATTGGCATCAGCTTGATCTTATTCTTGTTAAGCGTACTATTATGGGAAGCGTGCTCCTCACTAGATCATATCAAAGCGCAGACTGCGACACTGATCATTCACTGGTCTGTGCAAAACTGAAGCGAGATTTCACGAGATTTCACCGCACCAAATTGTCTACTAAGCCTAGGATAGACGTCACTCGCATGTGCGAACCTAATCTAACTGCGAGATTCGCAAAAGCCTTCACGTACGAGTTCAACAAGACAACCCCACTTGAATCTGCTTCAGAAAACTGGGAATTGATAAAAAGCTGCATATGCCGAGTCGCACTTTCCACTTTCGGTCCGAAGAAAGCTCGAACGAGCGACTGGTTCGAAGCAAATGCTTCTGAGATGACTGCTGTGCTGGATGAGAAACGCTCAGCATTCTTGAGGTTCAAAGGTATGCCAACAGATGAAAACTTACGTCTTCTAAGAGCAGCTAGAAATAAGGTCCAACAGACTGCAAGGCGTTGTGCAAACGACTACTCTCTACTACTCCTCTACTCTAGGGACAGTACGGTTCTACCGCATGCACTTGAAAATGTCGAACGGTTGCCGACCATTGAATATCTATATACCCCTCCTACACTTGATGAGCTCAATAAGGCAATCGACCGCTTAGCGAATGGAAAGGCCCCTGCTGACGACGGAATTCCACCTGAGCTCATCAAATGCGGTAGAGCAGCATTATTACAGCCTCTTCACCATTTGCTTCTTCAGTGCTGGCAGGAAGAGGGTGTCCCACAAGAGATGCGAGACACAAAGATCATCACGCTATTCAAGAATAAGGGTGACAGAGGCGACTGCAACAATTACAGAGGAATCTCCCTTCTGAATGTTGTAGGCAAATTGTTTGCTAAAGGCTGCAAGTTTTAGCTGATAGAATTTACTCCGAATCTCAATGTGGCTTCCGCAAGGGAAGATCAACCGTTGACATGATCTTCTCCCTGAGACAACTTCAAGAAAAGTGTCGGGAACAGCGTATGCCATTATACGCTGTTTTTATTGATTTTACTAAGGCATTCGACTACGTCAGCAGGGAGGGTCTCTTCAAAATGCTCGATCTGATAGGCTGCCCCCCCAAGGCTGCTGAGACTCGTTATTTCGTTCCACTCAGGCATGAAAGGCTCAGTCCATTTTAACGGTTGCAGTTCAGAAGCACTTGAAATTCGCCGAGGCGTCAAACAAGGGTGTGTTCTTGCTCCCACGCTGTTCGGCATTTTCTTTGCTCTGCTTCTGAAGCACGCTTTTAGGACGAGAACAGAAGGCATTTACATACGCACGCGAAGTGATGGCAAGCTTTTCAACCTGAACCGGTTGAGAGCACAAACCAAAGTACGGGATGTGATAATCCGTGGCCTGTTGTTTGCCGACGATGCAGCCTTTATTGCTCACTCCCAAGAGAACCTACAGTCGCTAATGGACTGTTTTTCGACGGCATGCAAAGACTTTGGTCTAACAATCAGCATGAGCAAGACCAAAGTCCTTAGTCAAGGGACTGTATCGCCGCCAATCATCACTGTTGGAAACTGTCAGCTCGAACCAGTACATCATTTCACATATTTTGGTTCAACCATTGCGGACAACCTCTCGCTAGACACGGAGATTGATAAGCGGATTGGCAGAGCAGCTGTCATTTTGTCCCGATTGAACTCTCGTGTTTGGTGCAACCGCAAGCTGACTGTAAAGACAAAGATGATGGTATGCAGCGCGTGCGTACTGAATGCTTTACTATACGGCAGTGAAACCTGGACCACCCACGCAAGACATGAACGGAAGCTGAATGCTTTCCATCTACGAAGCATCCGTCGTATCTTGAACATATCGTGGATGGACAGAGTTACTAACGCTGAAGTGCTTTCAAAAGCTGGTCTACAGAGCATGTTTACCCTATTACGTCAGCGCCGCCTGCGGTGGCTTGGTCATGTCTATAGAATGGAAAATGGTCGTATTCCGAAGGATCTACTCTACGATGAGTTGCAATTAATAAGTCGACCATTGGGCAGACCGCACTTGCGGTACAAAGATGTTTGCAAAAGAGATATGAAACTCTTGACATTGACCCCGCAAGCTGGGAAGAACTTGCTCTTGACCGCTCACTTTGGAGGCATTGTGTAAAACGTCGCCTGAAAGCCGGGGAGGAGCAAATACAGCTCTTGTCTGCTGAACGCAGATCACGCCGCCGGCGTGCAACTGATGCAATACAACAGAGTTCTGGCTATCGTTGCAAGCGCTGCGGGAGAGATTGTTCCTCCCGAATCGGACTGTTTAGTCATTCAAAAAGTTGCAAAACTTGAAATTCATGCGATGTGATGTACATCCATGGTCGACATCGACCGACGGAGGCCAACAAACATATTCCACACTATATCCCGTATATATAACATGATTTTTTTCCAAACGAATATTTTTTACCCATCATACCGACACAATACATGACATTTTTTTGCAACGACAAAACTGTCGATCTTCCTGAAGACTCAATCTTTTTTGTATATATATTTATTGTCCTTATACGAATATTCTGTGGTGTTGTACAGCTACGAGCTTTTTATACCATAAATTCTTGAATCTTGATATCAGTGCTGACTGCTGCAGGCAGCTCGGGTCAATCGTTAGTCGACTTGTGATTGTCCTGGTCGTACGTGATTTATGAGTTCCCTTTCAATACTTCAAACCCTTGATACTAACTATGTCGAGCACAAAAAGGAAGTGGTCGAATGAATACGTTCAGTATGGATTCACGTGTATAGCGGAATGTGATGGGTCAGCGTCCTCAATGTATGAGCAATTGCAATGCACTTGGATGAACTCGCAATGTCTCTCGACGGATACTTCCCTACCAGAAACTCATCCAGCATGGGTAAGACAGCCGTTCAAGTTTAGTGTTGCGACAGCAGATGCCAATGATGAATACCTGGACGAAATCATTAAACTGCAGGAGAGCCAGGTTCAACAGCAACTCTTTAGAAAAACAAAGCTCTCAACGTTTTGGTGTCAGCAAGTCGTTGCGTACCTTCTTATTGCTAAGAAAGCCCTCGAGATTCTCATAGCGTTTGTTACAACATATCTTTACGAGCAGTCCTTTCCGATGACGGTAAACATGAAAACGGAGAAAAGGAACAAACTTTGTTGCGAAAATGATATGAGAGTGGCACTTGCCAAGACGAAGCCGCGTATTCCTGAAATTGTCGCTGTGAGGCAAGAACAACGGTCACATTGATTTGCGGTAAATAATCATTTCGTGTTTGTTTATTTGCGAAATTCATGTTGTGTTGGTTTTTTGTCTTTCAACACAGTGATTTTGTGTGCAAATGATGCATGAGACCATTTTTGCACTTATACAGTATATAGTTATGTACATATCTTTTGAATTGGAACAAAAAACACTTTATTTTTCAAACTACGAAGGGTTCGATGAATGCATGCACGGAACTTGTATGGTTCGGTACCACCAAAAAGGTTATGAACCACTGGTTTAATACCTATCTACATGGCACATGTGATTTGACAGGTTGGTCGTACCAAACTCAGCCAACAGTGGCATATAAGCGCAAATTGGTAGGTTTTATATCTTGCAAACGTTTTCCTATTTCGTGTGACGCCTGCTTAAATGCTGACTTCTTGATTCCAACTTACCATAGTGCTTGTAGAATAGGAACCAATTTCCATCCTGTACATTCGTAACATGTTTATGAGTCGACTTACGCAAATCGGTTTGCCTATTTTCCTATTACTCGCACTTTCATAATGCAGAAATATCGCGGCTAGTATAAGTAGAATTATTAACGCCTTTCATCGTATGAAGCCAATAGTCGTTAAATCTGAGAACGGATCACAAGGTAACTAACAAAGATGTTTCGCGAAAACATTTTGTGATCTCGCATATTAGCTCCACATTGTATTCGAACGAGACGAGATCGCAATACAAAATGTTCAAACATAAGACGATTCGCCACAGATTAAACGCAAATAAAAATGTGAGAATATCCGTAGAACGATGAAGATGTTGCACCTCTTGTGCGAATGCTCGATACCGAATACCGTGCACTACAAAGGGTGACAGTGGAAAACGGTACTGTGAAAGACACCCTTATAAAGTTGAAGAAGCAGTGCTATTGAGGCGCGCTATGGGTTCTGTACTTATCTCTTTTAAATTATATAAAAATTACTAATTTTCCTTTAATTTTTTCAAAAAGGTCAAGGAGTTTCTGCAATCGAAGATTCCCAAATACAAACCGAGTTGCACGGTGCATAAAAATCAGGTGCTCAGTCTGACTTTAAATCAACCAGATATATCGTGGTACAGTCCGGTGGAATTAAAAGTGCTGCTGAAGGGAGTGACAAAATCACCGGTTCAAAACGTGCGGTTTCTTATTAACCCGAAAACGTTCAATGTCTCTCCCTGAGTCGCATGATGGTGTACCTCTTGTTTCATGAAAATTTTAACAGAACGCATCCTGGAACAACGTCTTAATTCTGAATAATCAGTTATAAACATGCTGGATGTGCTCTAAAGAATAAGGTGCAAAATTGATGGGAAATTTCGGTTTATCGAAACTTATATAGCTTAAGTGTGTAAATCTCTCAAAATATGAATGTGATCAATCAGTATAGTCACAAGTAGAGGAAACTTCAGTCTGATGTGCTTACAACAATCGTGATCGGTTAGAACAAGTATTTCACCATTATTCGCCTTCAGAGTCTGTTGAACACAGTGCCGGTGTAATAGCATGAAGCCACCCCCTGCCCATCAATGGTTTTCAGATATTAATGAAAATAGAATTATCCGTGTTCGTGTTGCTAGCTGCTAATGTAGTAGACCAGATTACTACAATAATGTCCCCAAGAACGCTGGAGAAAAGGCAGGTTGACTGGAAGATTTATAGCGGTAGCCAAAAAGGTACACGAAGGTACATGGTAGCAATCACGGAACACGAATCAACGGAAAGTGCGTTATCAAGGTCAATTGTTATATACAGTAAAACAATGTTGTTACACAGCCCCCTTCCAAGAAGTCTGGTCAGAGGAGACTTCTGATCAGGAATTGACAATTGAACTGGCCAAGCGGTGTCAGGTCGTTCCAGGCTGGAACATAGTCTCTCAGCAACCAGTAACTTCGAAGTCAGCCAAGGCACTTGATCTGCGTGGGTCGATTGTCGGTGGTGACCAGGGTAGGATACACGAAAAACCGATCAGTACTAAGCCAAGTCACGTCTCACATGGAGTGAACGTGCTGCCGGAGCCGAATCACATGGGGTGAACGAGCTGCTAGCGGGAATCGCCCGTCTGGCATGGTCTTAGTATGAACCCAGTAGGAGCAGATGTAGGCACATCCGTAGGCTTGACAACGAAGAACCAGAAGCTTCGAAAACATAGTTCGTGCTGAGAAGTTCCTGCACCCCCAGGGTCGATGGCGAACGGCCTCGCCTGGAGAAAGCTGAGTGGCGTGTCGTCGGGCTGGTAAGGACCTTGTCTGATAAGTTTCGTGTTGGGCGGCGTGTGCTGATGGTAGGGGCTACCGGGTGGGATGGCGACAGGCGTCGGCGATCCGGGGGTGGCGCGTGCCACGGTTTCCACTGCGGGAGGTACATGCGTACCGAGGGGATACACGAAGGATGTGCATTCCAGGTTACCCGGACAGGATGTCGACAAGCGTCGGTGATCCGGGGGTGGCGCGTGCCACGAGTTCCACAGCGGGAGGTGCATGTGTACCTGAGAAGTGAGAAGAAAAAAACTCTCTGGTGCATGGGATTATGGCCACGACCGAGTTATAGTGAAGAGGTACAAAAAGCATGCACGGGATATGCCAAGCGATAATAACGTGTTAAATACCCGCTACATAATTGGCAAATGTGCCGTTCTGGGCGCATACTCAAAGTGGAGATGGCGGATTGTGGGTATATACTTGATGGACAAGCGGTTATTATCCCAAATGGCGTGGGTGCCATGACAGTGTCATGCTGCACGTACCCACTGGCTTTCGGCCATACTACTTTTTTCGTAACAAACGTAACGTAAGCACGAATGCCAGGATGAAAAAGATTGCGTATGGTGTGACTAATGCGCCGTCCAAAGGCAGACAGGGTAAGTAGTCGGAAAGCGCTTTGCGATAAGGCGCAAAGGATATCGCCCAAGCCATGGGGCAAGGGGAGAGGTGTGATGAAAGAATAGGCGTCCCTGAGCTGTACGGCATCGGTAGCTTGCACTGCAGCGATTTCGCTGAGTTGGAGGGAGAGTGGACTGTCTATCACACACGTTATAAGGATAGGAATTGTGGCACCTAAGATATATCGTATGTCAGTCGTAAAATGACTGACAAAATCCTGGTGCATAGCCTCTCTAGGAGAGTACCTACCCGACGATCCGTTGATTGATGTACGAGGGGCTTACAAGCAGTAAACAAAGTAAACTGTCTGCCCTGTAGATTGTGTTCTAACCCGACTTGTGAATTGATCAGCAAGTGTAGTTATGTGATGCATATGACGTTTTGATGTAAAACGTGTCAAAGGATGTAAAAAAATTATCCTGAAAAAACGCCGATGTAAATCGGGAAAAGACGTACCGAAAAAAATTCTCGAATTGTGCGTGAATATTGGGCTTACCAATAGTAGTACACGAAGGATTCGTGCATCACGTCGGGCTCACCAATTTGTAGTAGACCAGATTACTACAATAATGTCCCCAAGAACGCTGGAGAAAAGGCAGGTTGACTGGAAGATTTATAGCGGTAGCCAAAAAGGTACACGAAGGTACATGGTAGCAATCACGGAACACGAATCAACGGAAAGTGCGTTATCAAGGTCAATTGTTATATACAGTAAAACAATGTTGTTACACTAACGTCAATTTATGCTGCTTCCGTGTATTGGATAGTGAAAAGCCAAAGAACAAGTCTCGTAATCATAGAAACAATGATGGAACTGTAAACACAGGTGAAAATTTTATGTACAAAGTTAGCAACCATCTTTTCAAGGCTGACATAAAATGTGGTCGCGGTATCATCAATGTTATTAAAACTGTCGGCTTTTTTTTCTTGTAACTGTACACGTGGTTGAATATGCTATGTAGTTGCTTTCAAACGACACCGCTTTTTAAATTTTATCGTCGGTGAAAGATGGATTGCAATGGATAGTAAAACTACAAGGACAGGGTTTTGTAACAAATTCAATCTAAATTTTGGAAGATGGCTGTAAAAATAATGTTATGTCATTAAATTAAAATTCAATCTGTTCTATCAATTAGAGGGTGATAGTAAAAGCAAAACGTCTAAAAGTAAATTTGAGTACGACCGCTAAAAATCCGTTGGGAACGCATATGAGGACAGAGCTCGCAAGCAACAGCCAGAAAGAAACATTGTCTTTCATCGAACAACCCGATGTCCTGGCTCATTCCGCGTAATGGAAAATAAATCCGCAAATAATCAAAATATTTTGACAAAATCTGTCAACTTGAACCAAGTGAAAATTACCGATTGTATTGTTCCAACGTCATTTTGATTTTCGTAAACTTAAACAAAATATACTGATAAACAAACAAGAGATGAGTGAAAAATGATTGAACAGCGTCACTCATGTTTATTTATAAAAGTCAGAAGAGAGAAAGAATGTTTCTTTATAGACATCGATTGAAGCATAAGTTAACATTCAACCAAATGGTCCGAGAGGGTTTAAATCGAAACGCCGGTAGTTCAAGTAAGGCACTTTGTCGATAAACTGAAAATAGAAGCGATGAGCGAATTGGTCAAATAGTATTTAATGCGAGTAAGCGATTGCTACGGAAATGTTACCTTTTCCGGGCGGAACCAAGAGATCAAGCAGAACACCACGCGGTATATCAAAGCCAGCACCACCAGCACACGACCAGACATACCTCCACGCATTGTGTAGCTGTCGGGAGGGGAAGAATCGTGTGATTTTTGCTTAACGTGATTGGTCACGAATACAGCGCCCAGCCTAGATTGATTGTTTACTTACAATGCTTCGAAGATGAAGAACGGGATGCAGAGTTGAAATATTTTAAACCACAATACATAATATCGGGAACTCTGAGCTATGGATTGTAAATATGATCGTAGGAACAAGATGATATACGGTAAAAAGCGGTTCACAACATCAAAACCAACAAGTATCGATACATCGTTCAGTATATGCACGAACGAAAAAGGGACCATTCTAATGATAAATGTCGCCAATGAGAAAAAAAATAAATTAAGTTTACTTCGACATTGTACAGGGCAAGTTGCAGAAATTATGCGCTACGACGATAGGGGAGGACTTGACAATCAGCACTTTACTAAACGCGACCAGGCTTTCTGGCTCTTTAAAGAGAGACGTTGACCACACAGTGTAAGTATATAGAATCCCTTACTTAGAAAAAAACTAAAGCATTGATTGAATCGCATAGCGTAGTCCTGTGGAACGCGCTAAGTTTCAAAGTTGTCATAGCTAAGGGTGGAAGTGAGGATAAGCTCCCAATGTCTATAAAATGCTCCTACGTGGCGTGAGTCTCAAATAGCCACTAGCAATTAAATCCAACTGCTGGCCTGCACGAGTGGCTCTACGAGCCCAGCAGAACTGATTCTATTAATATGGGAAAGAGCGAAGGAGATTGAATGCCGACTGAAATTTATTTATTTAGTTAGCTTCTGGCGGATACAGCTCGTTATCCCTGGAGGGTAGGCCATTTAGGGGAATTAAAACTCAGGTTTGAAGACGTTGCCTTGCGGGATACTGGATCACGAGAAAGGCTCGCGAGACAACCCTGAGGAAAATCCGCGCCAGAGTCCCTTAGGCCGCTAGTTGGTGAACAGCACCTCTTCCCAGCAACTCCCTGCTGCCTTACAGGTAGCACTTGGTTATGCAAAGGCTAACGCTGACTCGGACAAGCGTCAAGTAGTGCTGTGGACGTCGCCTTGTACCCAAATTTCCAAGGATCTTCATGACTCATGGATTGCTACAAGATATCTTTAATGCTACGATATGCCCAGTACTCCCCCAGCGGCTGGGTTGAAAGCAAGATCCCCCTCTTTATCTCATGCTGGAACGTCATAATGGTCCTCGATCCCGGTAGCCAATGCATCACGATGTGGTCTTTGCGACTATGGTATGAGTATAGGCTGCCTGTCGGCAAAATGATCACGAACACTGGCTCTAGTCGTATCAAGATTCCTGGAAGGGAAATCTCATACTGGTTGTACCACAGTAGACCTGTGGTACATTGTTACAGTAGATCTGTGTGCTACATTGCGTCGCGATTGCGCTTGATGCAAGGATGCATTTTATGAAGAATTGCAACAAGCCGTCGATAAAATCCCTAGGTGTGGCATGCTGATCATTGCTGGTGACTGTATCAATCTACAATCTAACAACAACACATGCTGTTGCGAGTCACCTCCAACTTTGGATCGGTAGGTGTTGTGCGAAGACTCTCCTAAAAGCGTATCATGCAACATTTGCTGACATCTAGCAGATACAAAAGTCCAATCGCTTTATGTGCCGTTGAATCTTAGTGATTGACCCAAAACGAGAAGTAACTGGCTAATTCAGTATACGCTAGGGTTGAATTGTGTGTTGAGCTCGTTCTGTCGATGTTAACCATGGATATACATCACAAACATATGATGGTTTTATGCCCCACACCGTTTCCAATGGTGAAAACATTTGGCACAAGTACGTCTCGTGCATATGGCAAATTCTCGCATTCATGAGGACAGGCATGGGAGGCTTAGTATCAGGTTCCGCCTGGACCAATATTGAATACTGTTCAAACATTGCATGAGAAAACATCATAACGAAACGTTGAACAACAACGAAGCTTTATTGGTAACGTTTCGCTTCTGACACAGAAGCTTCGTCGGACCAAGGTTGTCAGTACGAACAGGGATCAAGCTTAAATTGCATTCACCTGACCAATCATAGGCTGGTTAAGAACTGCACAGTCCATGGTGGGTTCTGCGCACGTTAAGAAAGGACAGGCGCGTTCAATATCAACTGACGTACCACCACCCCTACGTGCCGTATAATCTCTTAATTGTTTTAGTCTTGGCAGGTGTGAATGACATCTGCTGACAGATTAGCGCGATTGCGTAATCGGTGCGCACAATAATGTTTATCCGATGCAGGACCGGACGCCAAATTGGGGTGATATCAGCCCCATCCACCTTGTTGACAGCATTCTTACCAGCCTTTGTTATCTCAACCGCCTCAGCGTGAAGTCGTTCCATGTATGGCGTCCGGTCCTGCAGCGGATAAACATTAACGTGCGTAACACCTAGTGTGCGCACCGGTTACGCAATCGCGCGAATCTGTCGGCAGATGTCATTCACACTTGTCAAGACTAAAACAATTGAGGGATTATACGGCACGTAAGGGTGGTAGTGCGTCGGTTGATATTGAACGCGCCTGTCCTTCTTAACGAGCGCAGAACCCACCATGGACTGTGCAGTTCTTAACCAGCTTATGATTGGTCAGGTGAATGCAATTCAAGCTTGATCCCTGTTCGTACTGACAACCTTGGTCTGACGAAGCTTCTGTGTCAGAAGCGAAACGTTACCAATAAACTACTCTCACAGATTCATTACAAACTTTATTTTTTCATGATTATGATTCCCCGATCTGTCACAAACATTTTCCATTACATTGCTAAACAACGAAGCTTGCTTGGAAAACGCTATCGAAACCTCCCACCGTGAATAGCAAATTTTGTCCTCTATTTATATACGTTTATTTGAACAATTATTTCTATTGAGGTGACTGAAAAATTTTGTTAAAAAGAACAATGTGCCATTTGCAAGTAAACCAAAATGGGTGGCGTGAGTGGTTACCGTTTTAAAAGTCGATCAAACGTCAACGACTCATTCGACACGGCCTCGAAGTAGACCGCTTCAGTTCGCGATGCCACATCCGTCCAGGAATAAGCGTGTCGAACCCATTGATGCATTCGCCAAGATTTTTCTTCAATCGATTCGGCTTTTATGTAGGGTCCAGGCTAGTAAAAATGTACACGAGTCAATACATGTGTGTTGGCAATGCCAGAAATGGCAAAAGGGATTGACAGCCATCCACAATACTGTGTGATAGAAGGCAACTTTGATTGTACAATGTGTATATGAAACGGGCAGATGCAATGGTCACATTATTCTTGTATACATACAGTACGTGAATCGCAAGGTAGTCATGCAATCCACCTTTTAACATGAACGCGATGCTGTCTAGTCGTTCAGAACTGGTATCTTAGGGGACCATCCATTGAGCCTTTGGCGAAAAAACCCTGAAGCCCAACACATCTGGTTGAGAGACCATCTAACAATTAACCATTGGTTTTCTGTTGGCATAGCATGACTCCAGACCTGTGGTTAACCATGATAATGATGAGGCTTATGATGATAAATAAACACAAAACCAGTATGGAAGTCTGCGTTTTGGCCAAATAGATAAAATATTGATGCGTTTGAACAGTGATAAGATTATGTGATTTGATGCTCAAATCATCACCGTTAGTAAAGAAGCTGTCCTTACTTGTACAGTTGGTGATAAGGGAACACCGAGGATAATAGCTCAAACATTAGTGCAAGGTTTACGGAAATCAGAAGAAATAGAATATCGAATATGGCCGGGAACGTGGTTAAACTCAACAGAGAGTAGAGCTGTTTGCCGGATACGCACGCGTATTACGTGTTCATGGGATGCAATTACAACATCTCATACAACAATATTCTTCAGAGCTAAAGTTTTATTTACCTTTGATTCACTATTTGACGGCATGCAGCGCTTGAACCTGTGCACACAGCATGATACTATGTTTACGTGACTAAACACGGTGGTCGTGTCAGCCTTATCGAAACTTGCCTCAAAGTTTACCGTTTCTCCACTGTTTCAAGACATAAAAATCTTGAGCTTACTGCATCCACCTGACGAGAGTATACAGCCTCAAAGCTTGGTGTAAACGTGTGTGCATGCGAATATATAATTCAACATTGTTTCTTTAATTCATGGAATTTTGATCATTACTTAATATAAATCGACATGTACAACACGACAATTATTGAAAACGTGTAACTCACTGCCTCAGCAACTCTAGCGATGTTTCCGCAACCAGGAGAACGCGATGATCGTTGTTGTTTTAGTACTTCTTGAATTGCTCCGGAGAGGCATTTCGCCAATTCAGATGGACTTGCTGGTGCCATACGGATAAATTCACTAGGCAAGACCTCTGGAACGCCTCCCGCCGCAGTACTGACGACTAACAGTCTAGGGAAAGAATGGCACAAAAATTTGCCATGTTGTTATGTGAAAGCGTGAACTAGTTGTGAGAATTGAATGTTATTGGCGATATGCTGACAGAATCGCATGACGCGAATAAACAAAAGGAACGAGAAGGTGGAGGAACATTCAGGGAGTGAACTGCAGCTCGGAATCAACGATTTTGAATAAATGGATGAGGGGTTTCAGTTCGCAAACCTCCCGTACAGCAGGTGCAAGTTAACAACATTTGTAACGCATGCGAGTTGATGCCCGACAAATTACACAGTCGTAGTGAATAATAATAATAACAATGAATAATAACATTAATAATTCACATTCCTCGCATAACGTTTCCACTTAGAATTGGTCTACGGCAGACGTCAGCGCTGGACGTGGCGCAAGTGATTCGGCGTCAGCAACCGAGGTTATTCGAATGCAAATATAACAAATAGATGAGAATAGATGGATAATAGATGGACAATACCTAACGCTTCCAGTAACTTTTCAAAATAAGCCTAATTAAGCTCAACAATTAATGGTCCCCAGGGAAAAACCATATAGAACCCCAGGTTGGAAATTTGGCAAAAAATATTGAAGTTGATCGTGTTGGTCCGCACAAACCAGAAAATGTCGCCAACTAAATCCTTTGTAAACCGAAATCAACTGAGAAACTGGCCATACATGAGGTGACAAAAATCCGGCATTACGCCCAGGTCGCAGCACAAGCTGCGAATAAACATCACTGATATGGATTAAACTTTGAGTTTCAGCGCAATCGGTGATTTGTGAAATACAGTCGACGTTCAACAAATAGTGTCATTCAAAGATACGTCAGATTCGAAATTTAGTATGATTTCAGCGATCAATCAATCAGAAAATATCAGCATCTAATCTATGATGTCTGTAAATAAGAGTAACCGTTATTGACTAGGCTATTCACATACGTTGAACACAATGCGGGAATAAACAATCGAGATGGTTGAAATGTAACAATTCACCAATGACACTGGCCGTTGTAGAAAATGGCAGACAGCAGTCCCCTCGGTTATTGAATAGGATTTGTTATGGTTAATGGAACAGCGACTCACCCACAAGAAACAGCCTCAAGCAACGCGATGCAAAAAGCCTCAGTAAGGGAGGTGTTCAAGAATATATCACCTTGTACCAGTACCTGGAAAAGACAAAGAATCGATAACATCTGATATTCAATGTGTCAGTTGAAGAGAGTGTCAAATCCGCATGCCAACATTTGAATTTGGATAGAAAAACAATTTGTCACAAGTTGACAGGCATGTAAATGTATTACAATACTTTGCGAAGGAGTAGTGGCCATTTTCTGCACGTAAACATAGTTTCTGATGGTTGGCTACCATCAAGTGAAGGGAGCGAGGTTAAATTCGGTGAGCTTTGAAACAATGAGCAGATAGGAAACAATGTGTAGCTATCAAACTACTTCTAATTACGAGTAGTACAACGAGCGACGGTAGTTGAAAACGGGATCCCGATTCCAGACCAAGCGAAGAGACTCTAATAAATGATCAGTTCGGTTGTCGTTCGAATCTCTGCAATTACACTTTAGTAACGGTTTCACGTTGCTTGCTATTATCATATTGGTAAATTAAGAACAGTTCAAATAAATCCTGAAGCTGTGGATAGAGATGGAAAACAAAAGTTTGCATTGAAAACGTGGTTAAATATGGTTAAAAGAACCCATTACGGTTCGAGGAATCTGGCTCGAGCGTTGAAAGGCTCATAGTAGACGGGCCGATTGCTCTTGAAGTTTTTGCCCTGTTACGGTGAAAAGAAATAATAACGCTCGTGAACGGTAGTTATTTATTCTTTCGGCCTCCTTTCAGAAGTTCATGTACTACTTATGTGTATACTCTGACTTTAAATGAAAAGAAATGCAGTTAATTGTTTCGAATTCGACGAGCCAAGGTGTTTGCAAGTAAAACCGCAAGGAGGTTTCAGAACAAGAATTGAAACGTGTCTTTGTCTGCACGACTTGACACCCCCAGGGATTCCAATAGGCTGTTTATTAACACGACTAATTAGAGGTGATGGTTGACGTGCTATTTAATCGCGTTCCTTGTTATGACGAATACCTTTAGTCTGGCGAAGCTTTTCTGTTAGAGGTTTAACGTTACTCAAAACTGCCCTAACCGATTGATTTCAAATTTATTTTTACCAAACTGAGGTATCATCACGGCATATTATTTGAGTACCACTTCAAATTAATTGCAACCAGGACACGACAGTAAAATAGAATGGCCAACGTAGTCCGTACTTTTGCTTGTTGATCTAAATATGAGCACAAGGATATTGCCAAGCACCGGTGATTTTGGTAGAATCAATGCCCACAAGAGCATCCAGTATTTAATGCTAAGAAGTTTAAATTTATGCAACCAGGTTGTAAAATTGAGATTAAAATTTTTTGTTTACATTATGGATTAACGAAACGAAGAATCCACCCATTGCCAGTCGCTCATAGATAATTTTCTATGCCATCTGCTACATTCCCGTGATCTCCATTCGGTATCGAGGCCTTCTCACAGAGAACATGAAATTCCGTCGATGAACCCCACCGGAATAAAATAAGAATGCCACGCTCAATGACTAAATAGGATACTACGAGTGTGTTTGTTGAGTTGCACTTTTTCCAAACGAGTGGAAATTGAATAACCTGGTAAGTATTATGCAAACGTTATGGAATACCTAAAATATCGATTGGCAGATCGCAATTAATCGGGACGAAACTTTACAGAATATTTAGACATTCTCGGTAGACAGCAAAGCGGAGGTTTTTGAGTTTTTACTGCTCACACGTTTCTATTGTGATCATTTCTTTCTGATATAATCTGTTAACAATTGTCCATAGTCGCAGTTCAAATTGTTCAGAGTTGTGTTGTGCAGCGATTAATCGTTGATTTTATTATCGAATCTCCAAATATAAATGATATTTTAAAATGCTGTGCAAAGTTACAAATTTAGATAAATAGAAGAGAGAATCGTGAAAATGTCGAATTGCAATGACAGAGAATTATAAAAAGACTATTTTAAGAGAGAAACACCGCCAAGGACGGTCCCAAGCACGTTTGAGAAAGGAGGATGGTTGGGCTTAGGGCTAGCAACTCTATCCCGTAAAACCTACATTGCTACGGAAACGATGACAACAGATCCGTGGTTCGGTCATGTCTGCAGGATGGATCCCAGTTCGCATACGAAGGTGGCCATGCACTGGCATCCGCAAGGTAAACGAAAAAGGGGACGGCTCAAGGAAACTTGGCGCAGAACGTTGGAACGCGAACTACATGCACAAGGATTCACGGTGCAGACGGCAACGGAAGCAGCGACAAACCGGAACCACTAGCGTGAAGTTGTCTCGCCTCATGTGCCACCCGGCACGGAGAGGACTGAATGAATGAATTTTAAGAGGGAATGATTAAAAAACAAGTGAACAATCGAAGCCAGAGGGTACTCAACAACCTCGACTTGATAGCCTATCGATAACACATGTAGAAATCCCAACAATGAGTCCAATCATCCCATTGGCTATTTTGCAACATCAAGCACTTGCGAGAACCGGTAGTCGGAGAAGTCGGAAAAAATCAAGCTGCTCTGTGAGCGATTGCACACTCAACCTATTAACTGGTGTAGCTAATTGGAGCTCAATGTCATAAACAAGTAATCTGGATTAAATCGATATTCAGGTATTAACATGGCACAATATAGTCACCGCTCTCACGGACGGTGCATTAATCGCAGGCATCGGAAACACCTTCAGTGATCCGCTTAATAATCCACAATTGAAGAAAAACAATGCATTGTTAATCTGATTTGGCCAACAAAGCTGCCCTAATTTAACTGAGCCGAAATAATTAAACACTAAGTATAGTGGTCAAAAAGCAACTAAACACGCAAGATCGTGCTGGGCCGAAATGAAACAAAACTTTCACACCGCTCGCATCTTTTCTGATCACTACACAATGTAAGTATTTCAAAACACACTTGTCTAAACCAGTAATTCGTGCTATGGAAACGAAACAAAATTCACATTTCTAACCTGCTGCGTATCTTATTTGCGGAGTAGTTCTATGCGAGAATTTAGTCGGAAACGTTCACGTACCTCTTTTAGATCAAGCCTCGTAGGACCATCACCACCTAAAAACGGAACGCAAACTAAACACGTAGTAGAACGGGGGGAAAGCATTCAACGGTCTCGAAGCACTCGTCGATAATGAAGCGTAAGTTTTGATACAACGAACATAACTGACGCTAAATAGATACATTTTCTATACAAGAACCAGAACAAACTCGAATGATTTGGAAGAAGTTAGTTGAGGCAAGTACTACCTATGGGAAGTATTAATATAAAAAGCCGGGAGCGCTTGATGATACCAAAAAATAAAGTGTAGTAGCATGGTAGTATAAATAGAATAGAATGGGTGATAACGGTTTGAATGGAGCCTGAATTCCTATTTTACGTATTATGCCCAAACGTCCAATTGCATACTTAACAAACGCTTGAACACTATTTTTTTGAAATGTGCATCCGATCATACTACCAGCTATGCTGAGTTCGGCGAACAAGCCGGGTTTATTGAGAGTTTATCTATTAGACACAGGAAAAATAGCTCGATGCTAAAAGCAAATCGATTCAAGAATTTGTGGTGGCAAAAGCGCTTAGCTTCACAATAACAGAGCGTTAATAACGACGCTGATCGTTAACGTAGTTTTATGATTGAGTTTTCACGGCCACGTTAAGTAGACCATTCAGCAATCCACTATTCAAATACATCGCTGGCTTTGATTGAGGTAATACTTTCTTCCTGAAGACTCAATCTTTTTTTGTATATATATTTATTGTCCTTATACGAATATCCTGTGGTGTTGTACAGCTACGAGCTTTTTATACCATAAATTCTTGAATCTTGATATCAGTGCTGACTGCTGCAGGCAGCTCGGGTCAATCGTTAGTCGACTTGTGATTGTCCTGGTCGTACGTGATTTATGAGTTCCCTTTCAATACTTCAAACCCTTGATACTAACTATGTCGAGCACAAAAAGGAAGTGGTCGAATGAATACGTTCAGTATGGATTCACGTGTATAGCGGAACGTGATGGGTCAGCGTCCTCAATGTATGAGCAATTGCAATGCACTTGGATGAACTCGCAAAGTCTCTCGACGGATACTTCCCCACCAGAAACTCATCCAGCATGCGTAACACAGCCGTTCAAGTTTAGTGTTGCGACAGCAGATGTCAATGATGAATACCTGGACGAAATCATTGAACTGCAGGAGAGCCAGGTTCAACAGCAACTCTTTAGAACAACAAAGCTCTCAACGTTTTGGTGTCAGCAAGTCGTTGCGTACCATCTTATTGCTAAGAAAGCCCTCGAGATTCTCATAACGTTTGTTACAACATATCTTTACGAGCAGTCCTTTCCGATGACGGTAAACATAAAAACGAAGAAAAGGAACAAACTTTGTTGCGAAAATGATATGAGAGTGGCACTTGCCAAGACGAAGCCGCGTATTCCTGAATTTGTCGCTGTGAGGCAAGAACAACGGTCACATTGATTTGCGGTAAATATTCATTTCGTGTTTGTTTATTTGCGAAATTCATGTTGTGTTGGTTTTTTGTCTTTCAACACAGTGATTTTGTGTGCAAATGATGCATGAGACAGTTTTTGCACTTATACAGTATATATTTATATACATATCTTTTGAATTGGAACAAAAAACACTTTATTTTTCAAACTACGAAGGGTTCGATGAATGCATGCACGGAACTTGTATGGTTCGGTACCAC
The DNA here is from genome assembly GCA_013407085.1 of Atriophallophorus winterbourni. Lineage (NCBI taxonomy): Eukaryota > Metazoa > Platyhelminthes > Trematoda > Plagiorchiida > Microphallidae > Atriophallophorus > Atriophallophorus winterbourni. The sequence continues at coordinate 131,960 of JACCGJ010020523.1, forward strand.
CAAAAAGGTTAAGAACCACTGGTTTAATACCTATCTACATGGCACATGTGATTTGACAGGTTGGTCGTACCAAACTCAGCCAACAGTGGCATATAAGCGCAAATTGGTAGGTTTTATATCTTGCAAACGTTTTCCTATTTCATGTGACGCCTGCTTAAATGCTGACTTCTTGATTTCAACTTACCATAGTGCTTGTAGAATAGGAACCAATTTCCATCCTGTACATTCGTAACATGTTTATGAGTCGACTTACGCAAATCGGTTTGCCTATTTTCCTATTACTTTGCTTTGATTGAGGTAATACTTTCTCCGACAGCGATAGTGCAGCATTAACGAAAATTAAATGTAAATAAATCTCTATGGCCAGACACCAGAACGCCAATGCTGCTCAAACCATGTCACACGCAATTGTCTGGACCAATATCTGACATGTTTATATAAGGAAGCATTTGCCACACTAGGGGGTCCCACATGGACCTCATAAAGCAGCTGTATGAAGGTGCCTCCTGTCAGGTAATTCACAACGGAAGACTTACCGATTTATTTGCAGTTGAGACTGGCGTCCGCCATGGATGCCTGTTGTCCCCAATGATTTTTCTGTTGGTAGTAGACTGGATAATGAAACAGACTGTAAAAGGTGAGAGGAATGGTAACGATTGAAAGTAATCCGAGCATTTGGAGTATCTGGAATACGCTGATGATGTCTGCTTCATATCACATGACCCCGACGTCTTTAGAGCAAGGCCGAAAGACTAGCACAATTTTTTCCTATGCAGGACTACGCTTGAATACCGCAAAAACAGAAGTCCTCCGTGTGCTGACTGATTAGCACCCATCAATCACCATTAATGGTAAAGCAGTCAAACACGTCACGCAATTCGTCTACCTCGGCAGCATTGTTTCAATAAGTGTTGGCACAGGCGAAGACATAGTCACCAGAATCAGCAAAGCAAGATACGCGTCTAAATCTGTGAAGCCCATTTGGGACTCGAAGGTTCTATCAAAACGCATGAAACTCCGTATATTCAGAAGCAACGTCAAATCCGTGTTACTTTATGGATCAGAAACCTAACGAGTGACAGCAAAGTCTTCTGGCCGCTTGCAAGCATTCCACAATAATTGTTTTCGTCGAATTATTGGAGTAAAATGGCCAGAAAAGATAAGGAATCAAGACCTGTGGCAGATTGCTGCTGAGGTCCTGGTCGCCGGGCAGATCAGTAGAAAAATGTGGAAATGGTTTGGGCACACATTGTGGAAATTTTATGATGACATCACGCGTCATGTTCTGGTATGGAACACAATCGGAAGAGACGGGTCGGACGCTCAAGGCTATCTTGGAAGCGCTCGTGTGAAGAGGAAATTCGCAAGTGTGGACCTAACTGGAACGACAACAAACTGTCTGCTATGGACAGACCAAATTGAAGACAAGTTGCTTAGGCCCTATGTTCCTCCAGGAAATCGAGGGATTAAGTAAGTAAGTTATATTGATCAAAAATTTCAAAGTATACAGGCATTGCCATGTTCCAAGAAACATGGCTTAACTCGACAATAGAAAATGAGTTGCTCTCCATTGAAGGATTCAACTGTTTTCGTCTTGACAGAACCTGTCTCTTGAGGAACCGTGGTGGCGGTGTTATCACATATATTCGAAACGACTGGAGCTCATGCTGCAAACAGATTTTTACTTTTGACAAGCTTGAAATATCCTGCCTGGCTGTCGAATGTAAAACCCGATATCTTTCTAATTTTCAATCCCTTATTTTGATAAATACTCATGTTATCCCATATTGTCAATCTAACGCTTTCAATGCATTCATTGATGAACTTCTTATGAAACTTGCCCCTTTTCAAAATTCTTTGATTCTCTTAGCTGGCGACCTCAATGACTGCAATGTATCTATGTTTTACTTATTGTCGCTCAAAAATTTGTTCATTTCTCAACTCGAGCTGACGCATTTTTGGACTTTGCGTTACAAATGCACCTCATCTGTTCCTTGCCCGCCAGTTTGCTCCAATTCTGACCATTGCACTATCAAACTTCTTCCAAAAATTTATGGAAGCACAGGACATAGACACCTCACCCTTCAGTAATGGCAAAGAGGTGACTTCCAGAGCTTGTCAGCATGACAATATTTCAACTCTCAGGGACATGCTTTCTACCACTGATTTCAACATTTTTCATGAAGATGATGTCTCCGTCAAATGTGATGTTGTGACATCCTATCTTAACTTTTGCTTTGAAATCTGTTGTCCTAAACAAACTATATTTGTGAGTCCTCACCGTTTTTCCTCTGTCCACCTAGAACGCCTTAGGAGATTGAAATAGAAAGTCTTTAAAACACATTATCGTAACAATGTTGCGTTGCTTTCCAAGTCAATCAAGCTCGAAATTTGACGTCGTGAAAAGCTGTACACGAACACACTTCTTGGAAAGAAAGACAGTCGTCACCTATGGTGTGCGCTTAAACAAATATGTGGAAAGAAAAACAGGAAATCCCCACCTATTTTTGATATTAATTCCTTGAACGAATCGTTCGTGCATCAAATTACTGATAATGACTGTGAAGATAACTTTATTTTGCCCCCATCCTCTTTTTCCGATTCAACTTCCACCAACGTATCCGAGGTATTCTGTGCACTTTCGGCTGTCTCATGTTTTAAGGCTGCAGGACCTGATAAACTCTCGCCCACTGTACTAAAAGAATGTGCTGGAGTGCTATCATCCCCCATCACATCCATTTTTAATCGTTGCATGGAGAGAGCAATCATGCCTGATTGCTGGAAATCTGTCTGCATCAGCCCGATTCCAAAGAAAGATCCTGGTAAATACGTCCTATCACGTGTACGTCGCAGTTGCTCAAGGTACTTGAGAAAATTGTTTTACGGCGACCTGTGTCCAGCTGTCACGTGCATGATGTTCATCAGTTCGCGTAACGGAAAAATCGTTCAACTGTCGATGCTGTCGCTGTACTCACAGATGTTAGCTCACGTTCTCTAGATAGCAAATCTAGAGCAGTACAAACTTGTTTCTTGGATTACACAAACGCCTTTAACAGTGTTCTAAGAAACTCCTTACTTCAAAAATTATCTGATCAGGGCGTCACTGCAAATATTCTCCATTGGCTGGCATCCTATTTTGAGGGTCGTATCCAATACACAGTCGCGAACGGCCAAACTTCCCGTGAAATAGCTATTCCCCGTGGTGTCCTTCAAGGTGCAATATTGTCCCCATTTCTGTTTTCCCTTTATATTTCTGATCTTCCCTCTGACCTATCTGCACTTACCCTCAAATACGCTGATGATGTTGCCATTGCAGTAAATCAAATTCGTTGGATCGAGCAACATGCCTTAGGATCAATGGTAACAAACATTGGTCAATGGTCCTCCACGATTGGTTTATCGTTGAATCCTTTTAAGTGCAGCGAAATTGTATTTTCCAACATGATTGGACAGCGTCGTTTAGCCCTTCATCAAGAAATTCCTCGTGTTTCTCTTAACAGCATGATGTTCGACAGATGTTGCAGCTTTAAGTATCTTGGTGTTACAATATCTGAAAATCTTAGCTGGGCTGAACATGTTACGAGGGTATTCACAAAAGTTCGCCAACTGTCGTTCTACGCACTACGTCTCCGTTCTTACTCCGTTTCACCAAATGTCATTCAACTTTTCGTTTTTTCTTGCATCATTCCTCACCTTCTTTTCGCATCTCCTGTGATTTTTCCCGGCCTCTTGGAAAAGGATTTCACGATGATCAGAAGATGCATTAAGCTCATTTCAAGACTGAGTTGTGTTTCCGCTGATGACATTCGTGACACCATTGTCAACCGTCATTTTGTGAATGCAACAGACTGATCGCGAACATTTCTACTGATAGTGTTCATCCATTGAACAGAAGCCTTGTTTCTTGCCGATCTTTTTCCTCCACCCGAAGACAGTACGTTATTCCCTATTCAAGAACGAATGAATTTAGAAATTCGTTTATCCCATACTTGGCCCGATACATGGTACAGCAATCAAAAGCTGTTACAGAGTTGAAAGAACGCTTGACAATTTTCTAATGATGCCACGATGTCCCAGTTATTTTTCGAGTTAATTTCTCAAATTCCCCTAACATCTGTCTAGCCCATGGTAACCTGACACTTTTTTAGCCCAATTATTACTTTATTGTGTGGCACTTCATATATTTTATTTTATCTGCATTATATAAGGAACCTAATTTATTGATGCTATGAAGTTGGAGAAACGCTCACCTATTTTTAATTCACGCTGAGATGTCCTATTTTTTAATTCTTTTTTTATTCCCGTCACATTTGTCTAGCCCGAGATAACCTGACACTTCATTGGCCTATGTATTATTTCATTGTGCGCAGGCTATACATATTTTGCATTGGTATTATGTGGAGAAATTAATCTATTGCTGAAAATTCGTGTACACGGATAAAGTCATTCTTTTTCTTCTTCTTCTAAAATTGCACGCAGATGACACTGCAATCTTCGGCATCAGAATGTTTTCGAGTGAATACAAAGTGCAGAAATGGTGCAACATCTCGACAGAAACAGACATTTATCGGTTGCCAAAACACGGCTTCCTCAAACATCGATCTTACTTAAAAATACGGTAACAGGTTTGAGGTTTGACAAGTGTTGAATATGCAGTCGGTTGTTTTATACATCTTACCTTTATATTTTTGCAGCCATTCGAATCATCATTAATTATTTATTATTGGTCGGGCTAGAAAAACATTGTATTGTTCGAAAACAGTATGAATGGGTAGGTTAGTCTCACAGCAACTGATAAATCTGAGTTCATGTAAATTTCTAATTTTCGGAGCAAATCGAATGCACTAGCGTTGCCTGAAAAGGATCAATGCTTGAGCCAATACTATTACTGAACGATGTATTAAAACAAACGGACAACAAGATGGTTTTCTTCGCTGATGATATTGAAATGATGAGGCACATCCGCAACGTCGATGATAGATTTTTGCTACAAAATGTATTGAATGTATTTCAAGAATAATAATCAGAAAAAAATCTCACCGCGAATATGCGAAAGTCCAAGATTTCGCTAGCGAATAATTTATTCCCTTTTTATAAATTACCAATAAGAATTGGTTAAGAGGCGCTGAGCAGATTAAGATAAACATCTTTCCGCTACTACAGACTAGTCACGTTGTTGCCAGTGGTCTCTAAAGTTCTCGAACGACTTGTGGCCGATAAACTTATCAAACACTTGGAACAAAATAAGCTTCTTTCCATCGCACAGCACGGATTCAGGACGAGACACTCCTGTCTCATCAATCTTCTCAAAACTCTTGATAATTGGACTCGAGCCGTGGACGATGGATCATCATCATCATCATCATCATGAAGCACAAGTCTGGAGCCAGACAAAGTGCCAAGCAATATGAAGCAGGAAAAGCAGATAAGCAAGCGCGTGGAAAAGGGAAAGCAGGCAAGCGGAATACGCAAAAGCAAATGCACAAAAAAGCAACTTGTTTTTGTAGTTTCACTGCATGCGATTTTTTGGGTTTTTTTTAATGTAAAATAATACCGAATAAAAAAATTATGACACACTTAATAAAATACACTGGCGCCACTGAATTCGGTTTGTAGCCATATCGCGTAAGGTTTCCAGCCAACTATTAGGTGGAGCTTTTGGACCCCACCCAGGCAAACGAATACGCCCAACTGAGCCTAGCGCTACGGTGAGTTTCTTCATCCCAACGCGCCACGTCATGGACTGGCCACCCGATCTTTGCCCCCAGCTTCTGTCAGGCTCTGCGAATAAGGCGCGGTACGGCAAACGGTGAGTAGGCATTCTTAATACATGTCCCAACCATCGCAAGCGAGCAAGCATTAGCATTTCTCTCAGTCCGTGGCCACCTGGAACTAACACCCGCTTGCAGACATCTATATTTGTAACACGATGCTGCCACCGAATGCGAGCAATTCTACGCAGGCAACGGGTATCAAAAACAGAAAGCCGACGGACATCTTCCGCTCGGATAGACCAGGTTTCGCAGCCATAAATGAGTGTAGCACGCACAACTGCGTTGTACACTCGGCCGTTAGTATGGAGTGAAACATCGCGTCGACGCCACAGGTGGCGAAGGTTAGCAAACGCTGCACCCGCTTTGCGAACACGATGTGAGATCTCGTCCTCGACACAACCTCCAGTGGAGATAAAACTGCCAAGGCAAACAAAGCTGTCTACCGATTCAAGATTGACATCGCACACTGTTAGGTTTGGAAGAGAGCCGCTCCAATCCTGGGTGAGTGTTTTACACTTGTTAGGCGCAAAGCACATGCCATACCTTGAAGCAAACTAAAGCGAAACCGCCATCTTTGAACAATGACGGAAGCGAAGCATCAGCACATGATGCCCGATGGCGCTTAAGGCTCCGGACTACACTGTAAATCACTGATTGAGTCGGAGCCTCAAGAGAAATCGACCATGGGGTACAGTGTTCCGTATTCTCGAAATCAGTGGGTGTAGAAGGCCAGTTAAACTGTGCTTCAAAATGTTCTGCCCATCGCTCCATGCGTCTGTGCATGTTAAAAACTGGCAAACCATCTGCTTCACGTATCAAATCACTGATGCCTGGTCGCCCGCTTCCAGTTGTTCTGATGAGTTGGAACAATTTTCTGAAATTGGACGATGGATGCCCTATCCATACGTGTTACTTGGACATGTCTAAAGCTTTTCATCGTGTTAACCACAGCATACTGCTACAAAAATTGGAGCAGCTCGGGGCATGCGGCAGATTATTGGCCTGGATAAAGGACTACTTGACTGGTAGAGTTATAAGGGTTAGAGTTAATGGGGCACTATCAAGCCCAGTAGAAGTTACAAGTGGCGTAGCTCAAGGCTCAGTCTTGGGGCCAATACTCTTCCTCGTGTACGCGAATGATATACCTGAAATCGTACGCAGAAAAATCATTTTATTTGCGGATAACATCAAAGTCTGGACTAGCATACGCACCATAGAAGATTGCGAAATTCTCTTAAAAGATCTCGAAGCACTTCATAATTGGTCCTTGCGGAACTGCTTACCATTCAACATCCAAAAATGTGAAATGTTGAACGTCGGTAAATCATTCGAATTCTCATACTCTCTGGGATCTCAGCAACTTTCATGGGTTACTGAAGAGAAAGACCTGGGCGTGTGGATTAGCAGTAACCTGAAGTCTTCATGGCACTGTACTGTTGTATACAAAAAGTCCTGCCAAATCTTAGCATTGCTCAGAAGGATCTTCGGTCGTTTCTCAAAACAGATACTCCCACGTATAATTAACACCTATATCAGACCAAAAATGGAGTATGCTGTTCAAGCATGGTCCCCATGGTTACAAAAGGACATGACCTTGCTGCAACGGGTATGCCACCGCGCTACAAAACTGGTGACCGGGCTATACAACAGGCCATACGAGGAGCGGATTGCAACACTTAACCTCTTTGACTTTTCGTACCGTCGTCTCAGGGGTGACTTGATCCTGCTTTTCATTATTCTGCATACAGTGGATCACCCACTCGAACACCTGTTTCATCGGCAAGAACCACGTGGTAGCAGATCGCATGGATACAAGTTAATTATTCCACACTCCAGATCAAATTGTCGAATGTTTTTCTTTGCTGTCAGAGTCTGCTTTCTATGGAACTCCCTGCCCCCACATATCATTTACGCAACAAGCCTGAACATGTTCAAGGCTGAACTTGACAAGTATATGTTGACTAAACCCAACCTTGCACCTGAATACACGTGCTGACTTTCCTTGTGTATAAAACATTTGAGTTGTTTTTATGAATTCCCTATATTTTTAATCTGTGGTTACTGTAAAGTATTTACTTTTTGGACAATTAAAACTTTGAATAACTTCGAATTAATCGTTGAAAGCTGGTGTATGCTTATGGATGAAAATATACCTGCAGACCTGTGTACAACCAGTGGAGTTTACATAAGACAGTAGTTGTGTCCCTGCGTTTTCCTTAGACGAAAGATTTCAACTTTCCATCTACTTTCGTTGCTTAACCGATGATTTTGATGTATTCACACGAGGTTTGAACTGTATGGCAAATGCCTGCTTGCCGTTGTTCTTATTCTTTGTTTGGAAATCTGTTATGTATCTTCTCATGACTTACACACTTGGTCTAGTCAGAAGCTGAACGTTTCCATTTACTTATATAGCCATTTGTATTCTATCATATATTAAAAAATCAAGTAATTTGATGAAAAAATGAAAATAATTTTATTAATGTTGCAGTGCTTCTTAGACTCTATTTCACCGAGGTACTTAACAGGTTTATCAATTAAAACGCAAGATTTTACAACCAAATTAACTCATCTGTCGGTACCCATCGTGATATCGGATGGCAGACTTGCTTTATCATGCAAAACTTTGGCTTCATCTTAAATATTGCTGCAGTTTTGAAAGGTGAAACGTTTGTAGAGATCGATTTGGCGAACATTGTGCACTCGACTAAAGTTAGTTTGTGAAATGTGTGCAGTTGTTCATCGTTCTAGGTCATATGTAAAGCAAACGTGTGTACCGTTAACAAAGTGTGTTCGTCACATCATGTATACCTCACGTGCACCATATTGATCGATAATCGTGAATCGATTATTGACACTGAACGAACTATCGATTAATCATCAATCAAGATCGATAGTTCGTGCATATTGTGATTATCATTCACTGTACAGCTTTGCGTTATTCTTTCATTCGGCCAATACACGAGTTCAAGCTCGGTTGTGTTTTCTGACTGACGGCTGGGCCAGTGCAACACTCCACAGTTATAACAATTGGCGACGGGGATAAACTTTCAAAACAGTGGCGGGATGAGCCTGTATGACGAAATCGTTCGTTTCATCATAAAATTGGAGCAACGTCAAATAAAACTGTTTGATGCTTTATTGTCGAAACTAAATTTGAATACTGAAGAACATGCAGAACCGTGTTTGAAAGCAACATATGGCAAATATAGACACAGAGAAAGCATTTGCTATACCAATTCCCAGAGAAACCTTGTAGTGGACCAGTCAAGATAGTATGAAAATCACGCAGCACAAAAATAAGCAATCTGACTCACGAACAGTTCTTTCGATCCACGTAAATATAATCCGCAATCCTCCTTTGGTAATTCCTTGCTCTTGTAATGACTTCAATATTCCTACTCGAAATGTTACGTTCCCGAGACGGAATTCCCAAAACCTAGATCGACCGAGAACGCGGGTAACGCACACAACAGAAGTATATTGTGATTAAGTGATGAGTTGATTATGTACAAAATCGTATTCGACAGATGAATTATGTTCACTGAGTTATCGAACAAAAAATCGATGAAACGTGAGTGATAACGTTAACGGGAAATCGAAAAATCAATAGTACTATTGATCGTCTGAGCGAACCGATTTTGTCAGAACAAATTGAACTGAAGTTATCAAAAACTGTACAATAGATTTTTACCAGAAAAATTGTTAAGTAAAAATAGGTTTGTACAAACTCGACACATCTCTCTCATTAGAGCGTTGGAAGAAAAATGGAAACGCTCGAAACATTTTGAGTGAAGTAAGTCTCAAGTTTCTTTGCCGAGAAACAATACGGCCAGATCGTGTGTGGCAGGTTCTTTCCAAGCAATAACGTAAAGTCTGTGGGGAAGGACTGGGTATACCCATTGGTTGAGTGGGATGAGTGGATTGGATGTCGGAAGCATTTTGTGGGATACAAGTGGGTATATTGACAACATTGCGATTTGGGCTTTCAGTGTTTCGTAGCTTCGCTGTGAGCTCGACGGCGAGGGTCGCACGTAGGCGACCTTTAGGCGATCAATGCTAATGTTGTCAGAAGTTCCGTTTTCATTTATCTTGAAGCATTTGAGATGACGTTCAAGTACTCGGTACGGACCGCTGTAAGGTAGGATCGAGTGCTTTTTAACACTGTCGACTCTCACAAAGACAAACACACATGATTGGAGGTCTTCATGCATTTGCTTATCGCGGTACGATTTCCTTGGCTGTTGATAACGCAATGTCTGCATATAGCGCTCAAGATTTTCGATATACTGACTTGTTGGTGTGAAGTCGTGTTCACGAGAGTCACTGGCCATTTCACCTGGTAAGCGCAGTGTTGTGCCATGAACTAGTTCAGCTGTTTAACACTTGAGATCTTCTTTCACTGCCGTTCGTAATCCTAACATGACAAGCGGTAATGAGACTGACCAATTTTGTGTATTCCGTGAGCAATAAGGGCAGCTTTCAGTTGTCGGTGAAAGCGCTCCACTAGACCATCGCGCAAGGATGATAGGCTGTGGTGCGAATGTTGTGGGTGCCCAGCAGTTGGTTTAAATCTCGAAAGAGTGCTGATTGGAATTGAGAACCACGGTCAGTTGTAATGACTGAAGGAACGCCGAATTGTGATATCCAAGATTCGATTAATGCTTCGGCAACCGTCTTTGCTTCAATGTCTTTCAAGGCCGTTGCGACATGCCATCGCGTAAATCTGTCAACACATGGTAATATGTAGGAATGATTACGTGAGGGTGGCAGTGGTCCAACTAAATCGAGATGAATATGGCTGAATCTTTCAGCTGGTGCTGTAAAAGTACCATAAGGTGAGATAGTGTGACGGTGAACGTTTGCACGTTGACAATGAATGCATGAACGCGACCAAATTGAAATGTCGTGATTCATTTTTGGGCACACAAAACGGTCAGAAATCAACTTTCTAGTAGCGCGAATACTCGGATGTGAGAGATCGTGCATTTGGTGGAATATTTCACGACGTAATGTTGCTGGTACAAAAGGTCTAGAAGTGTCTGTACATAGATCGCAAGTGAAAGACATAGAGGAGTCAGGAATTGGGATCTCGGTTAACCTCAACGATGAAGATTCTCGGATTTGTGGTAGCTCTTTGTCGGTAAGCTGAGCTTCTGCAATCTTTAGTGATTGGACGTCGCAGGTAATAGAATTAAGGTGACCACGGGATAGGGCGTCGGCGACAACGTTATCTTGGCCTGAGACGTGTCGGATGTCGGTGGTAAACTGTGCAATGAAGTCCAGTTGTCGAATATTTAGAGCCGAATAGCGGTCAGTGTTTTAAAGCAGTGCGTAACAGAGCGGATTATGATCAGTTGAAACCGTGAATTCTCGCCCTTCAAGTAAATGGCCAAAATGACGGATGGCATAAGAGATTGCAAGCAATTCTCCGCCAAACGTACTGTAGCGAACCTGAGCTGGTTGCAGTTTCTTTGAGAGAAACGCTATTGAGCACAGTTCTCCATTGCGACTATATTGCAAAGTTGCATCAATCGCGTCGTTAGACGCATCCGTGGATACAAATAGTTTGATATTAGGATCGGACGGTAAGTGGTTCAGCAACGTTGCCTGGCTAAGCGCATTTTTAATGCGTTTATAGCAGTTTTAGCTGAGTCTGTCATAATCAAGGAGCGTTTGTTTTGCGGAGTAAATCCGTCAATGGTTGAATTAGCTCGGCACAGTGAGGAATGAATCCATGGTAGTAATTCACAAGACCAAGGAAACGACGGAATTGCCGTATTAATTCAGGTAATTGATAGTCTTTCATTGCGAAAACCTTTTGCTCTAATGGCCTGATACCTATAGAATCAACCTGATGTCCAAGAATTTCCAGTGATTCAACGCCAAATACGCATTTATCGGGATTCACGACTATGCCGTAATTCGAAAGTTGTGAAAAGACGCTATGTAAATGTTCAGCGTGTTTAGTGGGCGATTTACTAGCGATGAGTACGTCATCGATGTAAACGCAGACGAAATCGAGGCTCAAAAAACTTGATCCATGAACCGTTGAAATGTCTGTGCTGCGTTGCGCAGACCAAATGGCATTCGAACGAATTCGAAAAGTCCGACTGATGTTTTTTGGCTGTTTTCGGCACGTCTTCTGGTTCACTGGTATCTGGTTGTAGGCACGCACCAAGTCAAGTTTGGAAAAGATGGTCTCTCCTTCAAGTGCCAAGGCAAAGTCGTGGATGTGTGGTATAGGATACCTATCTGGAACAGTAATTTTGTTCAGTGCTCTATAATCACCACAAGGGCGCCATGCACCATGTTGCTTCTTTTCGACCATGTGGAGAGGTGAGGCCCATGATGATTTTGATGGACGAATGATGCCCAATTCCATCATATGCTCGAACTCTCGTTTAGCAATGGCCAATTTGTCTGGTGCTAACCGTCTTGGTCGAGTAAAGACTGGAAGACCGCGTGTTTCGACATGGTGTCTAACGTCGTGTTTAATCGCGTTATTCGGTGAGTTTGGGCGGAAAACTTCTGGGAAATCAAACATTAAGCTGCTATATTGCTTTTGAATATTCGATGGTAATACGCGAATAGACTTTATCGCAGAACAGCATGGTTTTCCTACGGTTTTCAACTCTGTCAGGTTGTCGATAAGTTCACGGGACTTCAAATCGACGAACAAGTTAAAGTGGGTAAGGAAATCTGCACCTAATATAGCGCTTCGTACGTCTGCAACGGCAAAGATCCAACGGAAGTCACTTTTGAGGCCTAGGTTTGAAGTTAGTGAACGTTGGCCGAACGTGGTGATCTGTGCACTGATTGCCGCCTGTAGTGTCGATGATGTTTTGTTCTTGGGTCCCTTTGGTGTGGGTGGGATTAAACTTATCTTAGCACCCTTGTCAATGAGAGAACGCAATTTATTTGAACAATCAGTGACATAAAATAGGCGACTAATGTTGTTGCCAAGTGAAGTCGTCGCCGTTACTGCCTGGCGTTGAAGTTTCCCTGGTTTGTAAAGTTTACAGAATGGCAAGCACTTTTTAGCCTTTGAGCCGAATCGGCGGTGATGATGACATAGACGGTGCTCGCGTTTGTAGCGGTCTCGGGATGAACTTCTGTTTGAAGTGCGCGTTCGACTGCGGCTAAGTCTTGATGGCCGATCGTTGAACATCTTTGTTAGGGCTGAAATCTGTGAGGTCAATTCAACGAATTGTTGCTTAAGCTCTTGTACTTTAGTTTTCACCACGGCTTTAGTGTGACTTCTTGCAGGGTAGATGGTGGCTTGGTTCTGTATACTGAATGAACTTGGTCTGCGGTCTCTGCTAGCTTCTGTAAAGGTATATCTTCCACGAGAACCGAATGAGATTTTCTCAAATCTACAGGTAAGTTCTGAAACCATAGTTCACGTAAAACAGACTCATTCAGGGGTTGTTACCCTTTACGGTGCATCATATGTCGTAAGAGCTGGGAAGGTGTTTTGTCGCCAATCCCTACTCCTGCTAACAACGTACGAAACTTTTGCTCATCTGATGCGGCTGTTCTGTTGATTAACGCATTTTTCAGGGTGTTATACGGGTGAGATTTTGGTTTATCATAAATAATATCGGCGACCTCCGTAGCAGCTTCAGTGCATAATGGAGCAACAACACGTTTGTACATACTCTCCTGTTTAGTAATGCGTCCAAATTCGAAAATTGCTTCAGCTTGAGCGAACCATAGACGAGGATTATGCGTACCGAAAGGTGGAAGGGTAAAATTGAAAATATCAGAGCGGTTGGCTGTGTCGCTGGAGTTATTAGAAGTCATTGCAAAGAATTACAGAAAGAAAATATCAAAATATCGGGAGAATGTGCGGAAAAAGTAAACTCGGGCTCACCAAAAATATGTAGTAGACCAGTCAAGATAGTAGGAAAATCACGCAGTACAAAAATAAGCAATATGACTTACGAACAGTTCTTTCGATCCACGTACATATAATCCGCAATCCTACTTTGGTAATTCCTTGCTCTTGTAATGACTTCAATATTTCTACTCGAAATGTTACGTTCCCGAGACGGAATTCCCAAAACCTAGATCGACCGAGAACGCGGGTAACGCACACAACAGAAGTATATTGTGATTAAGTGATGAGTTGATTATGTACAAAATCGTATTCGACAGATGAATTATGTTCACTGAGTTATCGAACAAAAAATCGATGAAACGTGAGTGATAACGTTAACGGGAAATCGAAAAATCAATAGTACTATCGATCGTCTGAGCGAACCGATTTTGTCAGAACAAATTGAACTGAAGATATCAAAAACTGTACAATAGATTTTTTACCAGAAAAATTGTTAAGTAAAAATAGGTTTGTACAAACTCGACAACCTTAACCGAAGACAGTCAAATGTTGTATTCTCTACAAATAGTGAATCGTTCTGCAGTCTTCGAAAATATATTCCCATCGAGATAAACGACCAAAAGGTAACATTACAACTCCACACGGCTTCGGATATCACAATCACCTCACGAAAAACTTGGAAATCTATTGGTGACCCTCTGCTGCAGTCTACATCCCGCATTGCTAAGTACGCCTCAGGAGATAATCTCGCGTTTCTCGGTGAGTCAACATGTATTTTTAAGTTTTGAGTACAGCCATGTTCTGGTGTGTGCTATGTGGCAGCTAACGACCACCTAAATATTTTGGGAATAGACTGTATAGAATTGATGAAGTTATGGGATGTACCGTTTGGTACCATTTGCAATCAAACTGAGAGTACACTGATAGATGAAATTGATTGTGTGTTTACTACAACCGAGTTATTTAACACAACGAATTTGCTGGAACACTTCGCCTCAAAATATCCCCGTGTATTCGCTGATGGTCTGGGTCGCTGCACTCAAATGGAATCTGAGCTACATTAAAACCGGGATCACGCTATGTGTTCCGCTTAAAAAGGCCGGTGCCTCACGCAAGTCTTATTGCAGTCGAGGAAGAGTTGAATCGCTTAGAAAGTAAAGGAGTCATCAGCCCAATTAGTTATTCATCCTGGGCTGCACCAATAGTTGTGGTTAAAAAAGCAAACGCTAAACTGAGACTATGTCTCGATTTCTCTACAGGACTAAACGACTGTCTCGAGACTCAGCAGTATCCGTTGCCTGTCCCATTATTGTGACTATCATAATTTTGTTCCTCAAATGCACGAGCTCAAGGCTCTCTTAAACAAGCTTTTGACTAAAGGCACATAATGGTTTTGGTCAAACGAGTTCCAAAAGGAATTTGAAAATATCGAAAAGATTTTATCTTCAGATCTGCTACTGACAAATTACGATCCGAGACTTGTAATCATTCTTGCCGCAGATGCATCTCAAAATGAACTGAGAGCGGTGTTGTTACAGGAGTTCAGCGATGGTCGTCAAAAGGCCATTATGCATACCTCGCGTTCACTGTTGCCAGCAGAGAAACATTATATTCAAATCGAAAGGAAGGGCTTGCACTGGTGTTTGCCACTAAGAAATTCCATGAGATGATTCATAGAAGACGACTTACAATGTACGCAGTCCATAAACCATTGCTATCAATATTTGGCACTAAAAAGTTATTCCAGTACATACGGCAAATCGACTTCAACGTTGGGCCATACACCTTTCTGCCTGATACTTTGAGTTACGCTTTAGAAGTACCACAAGTTTTGGACATGCCAACGCCTTGTCACGGCTAATCCCACACAATCCACAACTACAAGATGAAGAATTTGTTGTCGCCGCTATCAATGCGGATGAAGAAATACGCACAGTTTATCAGATATCGATACGTCAAAAACCCATTACAGCACAGGATGTTCAACGGGAAACTGTGGAAGAACCCACCTTGCAGAGAAATATCAACTATCAACGAAATGGTTGGCCAGTTGAGCGATTGGATGCCATGTGCGAGCAATTCCGCTTTCGAAGGTTCGCACTTTCCATGATTGATGACTGTTTAATGTTAAGACAGTTTCATACTGGTTACCCTGGAATCAATCAAATGAAAGCACTAGCTCGCTCGTACGCTTATTGGCCGTTCATGGATCGTGATATTGAGCAAACAGTTCGATCGTGCCAAAATTGTGCCGCTGCAGCCAAATTACTGCGTAAAGTTGATCTTGTCTCATGGCCAGAGCCAAAAGGTCCAAGGAGTCGCATACATATTGATTTTACTGGACCGATTAACCGCGTTAGTTATCTGGTCGTTGTAGACGCATACTCGAAATTGCCGGAAATTTTCACAATGACTACCACCACTGCGTCAGCTACCATAGCACGCTTGGAGGAACTCTTCTCAAGATTTGGTAATCCAGAGACCTTGATCAGCGACAACGGACGACAATTTAGATGCGATCATTTTATGGATTTTTGCCCAATCTATTATCCCCAATCAAATGGACGAGCGGAAATATTTGTCGATACATTTAAACGAGCAATGATTGAATTGAAAGCAGAGGGACAGCGTTAGTCGAATCTGAAAATTTTTTTACTTACTTACCGCTCTACCCCAAACCCAGCAGCACCGAATAAACTGTCACCAGCAGAATATATTCTGGGACGACCCATACGAACAGCAAATGAGGCCATGCTACTGAATACTAATCCACGATCGGACACTTAATCAAACCTCGACGCACCCCCTAGACAAAAAAGAGTCTACAAGTCTGGAGGTACGGTTTATGTATGCATGTTCCGAAGAAACGGCTCATACTGGAAGCATGCCGTTATTATACAACCTATCATAACCGTTCTTTATAAGGTCCTTTCTGGGGGAGTGATACAAACAAGACATATCAATCATATCACAAGCCGCCAGACTAAGTCTACTGAGATCCAGACTGAAAATTGTGAAACGCCATTACACTTATTCCTAGACACGTTTGGCCTGCGACAGTCCGCATAACAAGACAAAGAGCCGATAACGGAGCCGAACGCCAACACGAGCGAACCACTGAGAAATTCTCAACGCATACGAATGAATCGGCTGAACATCGACCCTTACAGAAAAAACTACGTGAACAGACTTCGGAAAAGGGATGTGCTGCGGAGCAGCGAACGTGCCATGCCTCGCGTGCACCACATTGATCGTTAATCGTGAATCGATTATTGACACTGAACGAACTATCTATTAATCATCAATCAAGATCGATAGTTCGTGTATATTGTGATTACCATTCACTGTACAGCTTTGTGTTATTCATTTATTCGGCCAATACACGAGTTCAAGCTCGGTTGTGTTTTCTGACTGACGGCTGGGTCAGTGCAACTCTCCATAGTTATAACACAAACTTTTGATATCAAAAAAGTTTACAGAGAATAAATTATATGTAATAGGGCACATCAACTGTCGTTGAATATTTCAATATTAATCTCGATTTTCTCCGTGATTACTTTACATATCCAAGTTAGAGGTAAATGTATATAGCGTTGCTCACAAACACGAACTCACGCAATACAACCGAACTTTGTATGTTTGCAGTCATCAGGTAAAATTAGTTTAGCTGACGTTTACGATCACCGTCACATTCAGAGCAAGTGAATGTTTGCTGATTCGGATTAACCTTGTCATTCAACTGAACAAATGAATTTCATCATCATAATTAAAACAGGTTTCAAATAAAAATCCGTATTTGCATGCCTTTCCATCACAGACTCTAGCTTTCAAATGAGTCATATTTTATTCGTGATGTATACGGAAAGCAAGAATATATTTTAAATTGTCTTAGCTCATTACGTCTCCTTTTTTGTTCAGCGCACTAAGCTAAAGAACTATGTGAAAAAGCTAGTTTGCAGAAAGCCATACCAAGAATAAAATGAAAGCACTGTCAGTTATATAAATGCAAGGAGATAAATGTATTGGAACTCTGCCTATAATTATTTCAAGAAAGTCACATACATTTTTCTGAAAACTGATCAACTAGGTTTGCGGGAGTTTCAATTACAGCGTAAAAAATTGGACGGCATTAAATTAAATTGATAAATCCGATCCATTCATAAATACGAAACATATCCAGGTGTAATGTGCTCTATCAATAGATTAATGTATTGGCTACACTTCATTCGAATAGGCACCATTTCCATAAATATATATATGTGCAATATTTGCGGTTTTCATTGTTGATTTGGCTGTGTTAAGAGGTAAATGGTCAACGTGGAAAGGGATAACTAGCAACTGTTTATATTTTAGTGTTCACTGCTTAGCAGAATGATGGAGAACGAATCCGAAAATAACACTATCACAGCAATGCGATCTAATGATTTGAGTCACTACGTTTGCATGATCTCTCTGTGGGCGATATTCTGTAACACGAATCAGAATGTGCCTTTCACCTACATCAATATTACTGCATTCTTAAAGCCGATCATTAGGTATGCAAAAGTAACATTACTCATCATACGGATGTCGGGTTCAAGGTTGTTACGGTCGGCTGTGGTGATGGACGGTGTACCAAAATTGGCAATCCAGTTTTAGACGAAGGCGTGTGCTACAGTCTCGATACATATGTCTTTGATCGGAAAAGCAATTAGCTATTGAGTACGAAATAAAAGTATTCCACTACACGTTAAAGTAAGTCAAACATGGATCAATTTCAGTGTGAAGCCAGGACTTTTGAAACACGAACACCCAATATAGTGAATAATCTGAGCTATTCAATGACGAATAAACGTCAGCATGGTTAGTAGGTTCAGGATCGGTATGCGCTCGAAACAGTGGAGAAATGGTAAACAATTATCGTTAGTATGTCACTGGTAAATAAGAAGGGTACGACTAACCTCTTCAATTACATGTGTCCAAACACATATTTAATGGGGTTGAACCAATAACCATGAGACAAAATCTACGTTTGCCTGCATTTCCTTCACACATACCCCACGACGGGTTCGTGTTGTGTGCATTCATCAGGTAGGGACATGATAATCAGGATCCGCATGAGCTTGATACAGTGGAGCAATGGAAAACAATTATATCTAGTATGCCATTGTTAAATAAGGGGGGTATGTCCAACCTCTTCGGTTACATCTGTCCAAACACGTCTAATGGGTTTACACGTATAACCATGAGACAAAATCTACGTTTGCCTGCATTTCCTTCACACATACCCCACGGCGGGTTCGTGTTGTGTGCATTCATCAGGTAGGGACAGAATAATAAAGATCTGCATGCGATTGCAACAATGAAGGAATGGTAAACAATTAGCACTAGTATGCCACTGTTAAATATGGCGCGTACGACTAACCTGTTCTATTACGTGTGTCCAAACACATGTTAAATGGGGTTAAAGCCGTAACCATGAAGCAAAATATTCGATTGCGTGCTTTTCCATCACACACACCACACGACCAGTTACGTTTTTTGATGACAATCATCACATAGGGACAGTTCGATCAGGATCCGCATGAGATTAAAACAGTGGAGGAAGTGTAAAGAAGTAGCCTTTGTATGCCATTGTTGGATAAGAATGGCAGGACCAACATGTATAATTGCATGGTTCCAAACTCATGTTTAATGGGGTTAAACCAAAAACCATCAACCAAAATATTTATTTGCATGCATTTCCGTCACACGCAACACACGACCCGTTTGTGTGGTGTTTGCACTCATCATGTTTGGCTAGTAGGTTTAGGATCCGCATTCGCTTGAAATTGTGGAGAAATGCTGAACAAGTAGCGCTTGTATGCCACTGTACGACAAAACCTGTTCTATTACATTTGTCCGAACACATGTTTAATGGGATTAAAGTCATAACCATGAAGCGAAATATTCGTTTGCATGAATTTCCATCACACACACTACAGACCAGTTTCGTTTTTCGATTACACTCATCACATAGGGACAGTAGGATCAGGATCTGCATGTGCTTGAAACTGTGGAGTAATGTTAAACAAGTAGCGCATGTATGCCACTATTTAATAAGGCTGGTAGGACTATCCTGTTCAATTACATGTGTCCAAACACATGTTTAATGTGGTTAAACCAATAAACATGAGACAAAATCTACGTTTGACTGCATTTCCTGCACACACCTCACGACTGGACCGTGCTGTGTGCATTCATCAGGTAGGGACAGTATAGAAAGAATCCGGATGCGATTAAAACACTGGAGGAATGGTAAACATTCAGCGCTAGTTTGCCACTGTTAAATAAGGAAGCAAGTCCAAACTTTTCTGTTACATCTGTCCAAACACATGTTTAATGTGGGTAAATCCGTAACCATGAAACGAAATATAGATTTGCATGCATCTCCATCACACACACCACACGACTGGTTTCGTTCTGATGGCACTATTCACATAGGGACAGTAGGATCAGGATCCGCGTGAGATCAAAACATTGAAGGAAGTGTAAACAAGTAGGCCTTGTATGCCACTTTTGGATAATTGTGGCACGACCAACGTGTTCAATTTCATGGGTCTTAACATACGTTTAATGGGGTTAAACCCATAACAATGATGATGATTTTGATGATTATTCCCTTGAGTTCCTGGTGGAACATAGGGCCTTGGCAACTTGTCTCTAGTTTGGTCCGTCCATAGCAGTCAGTTTGATTTCGTTCCAGTTAAGTCCGCACTTGCGGATTTCCTCTTCACACGAGCGCTTCCAAGATAGCCTTGTGCGTCCGACCCGTCTCTTCCCGATCGTGTTCCATACCAGAGCGTGACGCGTGATGTCATCATAAGGTTTCTGCGAGGTGTGACTTATCCATCTCCACTTTTTTCTACTGATCTGATGGGCGATCGGGTCATCAGCCGCAATCTGCCACAGGTCTTGATTCTTTATCTTTTATGGCCATTTACCCCAATAATTCGAAAAAGTCATTATTGTGAAATGATTGCAAGCGGCCAGAAAACTTTGCTGTCACTCGCCAGCTTTCCGATTCATAGAGTAGCACGGATTTGACGTTGCTTCTAAATATACCGAGTTTCGTGCGTTTTGATAGATTCTTCGACTTCCAAATGCGTTTCAAAGCTATGAACGCGTATCTTGCTTTGCCGATTCTGGCGACTATGTCTTCTTCTGTGCCACCACTTATTGAAACAATGCTGCTGAGGTAGAGGAATTGCGTGACGTCTTTGACTCCTTTACCATTGATGGTGATTGATGGGTGCTCATCAGTTTGCACACCAAGGACTTCTGTTTTTTCGGTATTCACGCGTATTTCTGCATATGAAGCAAAGTGTGCTAGTCTATCGCTTTTTCTCTGAAGACGTTGAAAGTCACGTGATATCAAGCAGACACCATCAGCGTATTCCAGATCCTCCAAATGCTCGGATTCCTTCTAACCAATACAGTTCCTCTCACCTTTTACTGTTTGTTTCATTATCCAGTATATTACCAACAGGCATTCATGGCGGACGCCAGTCGTAACTGCAAATGGATCGGTAAGTCTTCCGTTGTAAATTACCTGACCGGACGAACCTTCATACAGCTGCTTTATGAGGTCCATGTACAGCGGTGGGACCCCATAATGTGGCAAAAGCTTCCATATGAATTCGCGGTCCACATGTGCGATTGTCATTCAATGCTTCGTTCAATTATGATGCGGAGGGTCGCTCTTTGGTCGATAACAGACTTTTGTTTACTGAAGCCCGATTGCTCTGGCCGTAACACTTGATCAATAGCGTCGCGCAAGCGCAGAAGGATGATGCGTGTAAGCACTCTACTAGGGACTGGGAGCAGCATGATAGCTCGCCAGTTTTTGCATAGCCCCAATCCTCTTTCTTTGGAAGTTTGACCAAATGACCTCTCTTCAAATCATTTGGGAATCGTCTTTCTGACTAGCTTTTCTGCAGCAGAACAACTGACATATCAGCTAAAGTGACCGAATCAGCCTTCAGAGCTTCTGGTGGAATTCTAGACCTAGTGCTTTGCCATTCTTCAGCGATTTTAAGGCAAAAAGGATCTCATTTCGACCGGGCGGATCGGTGTTTATGTCAAGCAAATTTGCTGCCGGTGGGATGTCAGTGACTGTAGTAAGTGCTGGTCGATCTAGGAATTCCTTGAAGTGCTCCATCCATCGCCTTCTTTGCACCGATTCCTGACTGCTAAGGTTACCTTCACCTTCCTTTAATATTTTGCCGTAAGGTATTTTTCTTCCCGATAAGGTTCTGGTAATGTTGTAGACGGTGTTCAGGTCTCTTTTCTCTGCTGCATTTTCAGCCTCCGTTGCCAGCATTTCATAGAACCGCCCCTTTTCAATTCTGGCACTTCGTTTCACGTTTTTATTCAGGGAGCCCTATTGTTCGATCAGTTGGATTTTCTGTGTGGTGTCCTTACATCGGAGGATCTGTTGTTTCGGCTGCCTTCTCGAGTTGATCAGTGTCCGAGTCTCACTCCAGATCCACTCTTTGTCTTTCTTCACCCGTCTGCCAATTACGTGCTTACAAGTGTCTTGACAACAGTCTTTCAGAGCGGTCCAGTGTTCATTTATTGGAGTTCAGAAAATAAGTTGTTGAGCGATTCGAATCTGTGTTTCAGTGAGATTGAGAAAATCTCTCTTGTACGCCCTTCCCTTATTTTCTGCGTTTGATACTTTACACTAGGCCGACTGCCGATTTTGTAGAAAGCTCTCAACTTGATTTCAATTTTGGCCATTAGAAGGTAGTGATCTGAAGCAACATGCGCACCTCGCATTACGTGTGTATCCAGGAGACTATGTCTCCATTTCCGTGAAATCGATAGGTGATCGATGGGATTGGCAGTAACACCATCAGTTGATGTCCAGGTGGCCTTGTGGATGTTTCGGTGTTAAAAGATGCTGCCTCCGATGACCAGATCGTTTAGCACGCACAAATCTGCGAAAATTTCACCGTTCTCATTCATTTCACCTAGGGCATGCATTTCAATCACACACACACACCAGCGACTTGTTTTGTGGTGTTTCCACTAATTGTGTATGGATATTAGGTTTAGGATCCGCATGCGCTTGAAACTGTGTAGGATTTTCAAACAATTAGCGCTAGTATGTCACTGTTAAATAAGGCGGGTACGACCAACATGTTCAGTTACATGTGTCCGAACACATGTTTTTTGGGGGTCAAACCCATAACAATGAACCAAAATATTCATTTGCATGCTTTTCTGTCACACACACACCCCACGATCGGTTTCGAGCTGTTCGCACTCATCAGGTAGGGATAGTAAGATCAGGATCAGCATGCGCTTGAAACAGTGGAGGAATGGTAAACAAGGAGCGTTTGTATACCACTGTTGGATAAGGCTCGTACAACTAACCTGTTCAAAGCATGTGTCGAAACACATGTTAAATGGGGTTAAACACATAACCATGAAACAAAGTATACATTTTCATGCAAGTCCTTCACACACTCACACCGCGACTTGTTTTGTGGTGTTTCCACTCATCATGTATGGATATTAGGTTTAGGATCCGCATGCGCTTGAAACTGTGGAGGATTTTTAAATAATTAGCGCTAGTATGTCACTGTTAAATAAGGCTGCTACGACTAACATGTTCTAATACGTGTCCAAAAAGATATTTAATTGGGCTAAAGCCATGAACATGAACCAAAATATTCATTTTCTTGCATTTTTTATCATACACCCTACAACCGGTTCGTTTTGGAATGCACTAATCAGGTAGTGACAGTAGAATCAGGATCCGCATGCGCTTGAAACATTAAAGGAATGATAAGCAACTGGCGCTTGAATGCCCGAGTTAGATGAGGATTGTTCGACAAACCTGTTCAATAACATGTGTCCAAACACATCTCCAATGGGGTTTAACGAATAACCATGTACCAAAATATTAATTTCCATGCATTTTTATCATACACCACACAACCGGCTCGGTGCGGTGTGCACTTATCAGGAAAGTGACAGTAGGATCATGATCTAAATGCGCTTGAAATAGTGTACTACGTTTAAACTAGTAGCCATTGCATGTTCCTGCTTGATAAGACTGGCACTACGAACCTGTGCAATGTCATGTGTACAAACGCAAGTTTAATGGGGATAAACCCATAGTGATGAAACAAAATGTTGATTTGCATGCATTTGCATCACGCACGTGCAACGATCGGTTTCCTCCTGTGTGCACTTATCAGATAAGTAGAGTAGGTAACGGAAACAGTAGAGCAAGCGTAAATAAGTTGGGGATGTATGCCACTATTGGATAAGGCTGACACGACTAACCTGTTGCATTTCATGTGTCGAAACACACGTTTAATGGGCTCAAACACATAACCATGAAAATAAACATTCATGTGCATGCATTTTTATCATACACATGACAACCGGTTCCGTAAATTGTGCACTTGACAGGTAGTGACAGTAGGATCAGGATCCGTATGCGCTTGAAACAGTGGATTAAGTGTAAACAAATAGCCCTTGTATGCCACAGTTGGATAAGGTAAGCCCGACCATCCTGTTCAATTTCATGGGTCTGAACACATTTTTAATTAGGATAAACCCATAACCATGAACCAAATATTTATTTGCATGCATTCCTATCACACACGCTACCCGATCGGTTTCGTGCTGTTTGCAATCATAAATTAGGTATAGTTGAATAAGGATCCGCGTGCGTTTGAAACAGTAAAGTAAGTGTAAATAAGTTGTGGTTGCATACCATTGTTGAATAAGGCTGGCACGACCAACCAGTTCAATAACATCGTTCCAAACCGATGTTTAATGGGGATAAACCCAGAACCATGAAAACAACATATTTAATTGCATGCATTTTCTTCACAAAAACCTTACGACGTGTCCGTGCTGTGGGCAGTCATCAGGTAACGACAGGATCCGCATGCGCTTGAAACAGTGGAGGAATGTTAAACAAGCAGCGATTGTATGCCACTGTTAAATAAGTCTGGTACAGTCAACCTGTTCTATTAAATGTGTCCAAACACATGTTTAATGGGGTTAAAGCAATAAACATGAATCAAAATATAGATTTGCATGCATTTCGATCACACATATCCCACGACAGGTTTTGGAATGTTTGGACTCATTATGTAGGGACAGTACGATCAGGATCCGCATGCGCTTGAAACACTGAGAGATTGGTAAACATTTAGCGCTTGAATACCACTGTTGGAAAAGGCTGGTACGACTAGCCTGTTCAATTCCATGTGTCTAAACACATATTCGTTACCATTGATCCTGAGGCATGTTGCTCGATCCGACTAATTTGATTTACTGCAATGGCAACATCATCAGCGTATTTGAGGGTAAGTGCAGATAGGTCAGAGGGAAGATCAGAAATATGAAGGGAAAATAGAAATGGGGACAATATTGCACTTTGAAGGACACCACGGGGAATAGCTATTTCACGGGAAGTTTGGCCGTTCGCGACTGTGTATTGGATACGACCCTCAAAATAGGATGCTGCCAATGAAGAATATTTGTCGTGAACCATAATCAGATAATTTTTGAAGTAAGGAGTTTCTTAGAACACTGTTGAATGCATTTGTGTTATCCAAAAAAAAGTTTGAACTGCTCTAGATTTGCTATCTAGAGAACGTGAGATAAAATCTGTGAGTACAGCGACAGCATCCACAGTTGAACATTTTTCCGGTACGCGAACTGATGAGCATCATGCACCTGACAGCTGGACACGAGTCACCGTAAAACAATTTTCTCAAGTACCTTAAGCAACTGCGACGTGCACGCCATAGGACGGTATTTACCGGGAAAATAGTCATCTCACGTGAATTTTTGAATTCGCGTTTGTGTCCTGTTAAAATTCAGGTTTAGATTATTTGGGGCGCAAATAAAATCATTATAATACGCGTTACAATACGCGTTATAATGTGTTAAAACAAAGTTCTTATGAACTCTATTGATCAAATTTCCTGGTATAAGTTTGCTAGCTGATGTTCCATGTGACATTGCCCAGTATATTTTAGTCTGTCAAGGAAACAAACAAATCGTCGCACCAATTTGACGTCCATCAAAGCCATTTCGCCAATTACCACACAGTGTCTTATTCCCTGATATTGCTGATAATCTAAGAAAAACTGTTAACTTTGATTTAATTAGTTGGCACTGTTGAATCTGAAACCTCTTGGATGAATCCTCATGCTCAGCAGAAGATATTGATTTACCGAAGTGTAATTCGAGCGCGAAAAATAAAAATGTTAGGACATCTTATGTGAAACGTATTTAGTGGTTTATAGTGTAGCAGTTTTTTATCCTGCTGAAATGTCATCTTTTGTTTGCATGACTACCTTGCTTCATTTTGCAAGGCGTAATATCTTGTGGCAATCAAGGTCAAAATGACAATAAAAACAACATCATGGGTAAAATGTAAAGATAATATATATCATGATCTAACTTAGATCTAACATAGATGCTCGTAAAATGTTTGCGTCTGTCATTACACATTTGACTGTTACACTCGAACATTTAATTTGGAATAGCGTTCTTTCATCCACTGTGGATCGTACACACCTGTAAATTAACTTCCATGGTGAAATAAATTGATTACTTTTCACCTGAAACTTTTTTGTCATGTAAATGTAGTAGTTTAACAATTAATTAGTCGAAATTACAATGGATAAAAATTGTTCAATAGGACACCATTTTTAATTAAGGGACAACCGAATGAAAGAAAAAATTATGACACATAAATTAGGTCCCATAATGTTCAATTTTATCCAAACATTTTAATATAAAATTTCATGCAGGCATATTGCTGCAATTTTGACGTGTCTCATGTTACATAATAATGATTCCCGTATAATTAATTGATTACTTTTCACCTGAAACATTTTTTCCATGTAAATGCTACTCACAAGTAGATTAACAATTAATTAGTCGAAATTACAATGGATAAAAATTGTTCAATAGGACACCATTTTTAATTAAGGGACAACCGAATGAAAGAAAAAATTATGACACATAATTTAGGTCCCATAATGTTCAATTTTATCCAAACATTTTAATATAAAATTTCTTGCAGGCATATTGCTGCAATTTTGACGTGTCTCATATTACATAATAATGATTCCCAGATAATAAAGTAACTCTTAAAGGCTCACTGAACCTGATCTTACTGTATCCACCTAACGACGACAAACAGCCAGAAACCGTTAGTGGTGTGTAAGGGATGGGAATGTGAGCAACACATTACTTTGGTAACTCGTAAATCCTTATTCTTTTTTATCTTGTTTATTTCCATAGCTTACTAACATGTTTGCTATTACCATTCAGATTATTTAGGAACCACAAAATAGAAAGCTTTCATTGGTGAGTCTTTATGCTGCATTGATATTAGTAATGATATTATCTTTAGATGGAACCAAATTTGAAGAATAAAATTAACTAAAATTCTATTTCGAATCTGATTTTATTTAAGTTTTGATAACCGACTATTTGATTTGTGCGTGATGTAGTAATTAATTTACGATCAAGGTTATTACTAAAAGCGAATCTATGTATTCACTTGGAAAGATTTGCTGATGAAACCAGTTATATATGCTGCGCATGTTGGTGACGTGTTACTAATTATTACACAATGAATCCAATGATCTGAAACCACAATTTTGATATTTTTTTCAGGTTTGCGTTTGCTCTACGAAACTGGAATCGCGGTTGCAGAAAAGGACTTCCAATCAAACTTTTGCAAGGAAGTTAGTGAAATATATATATATATATATATATATAGCAAGTACGTAGGAAATGGAGCCGACAATCAATACGGGAACTCGGTGCGCACAGGGATAAGGAATATCCGCATGTCACTTTCTCAACACACACATTAAGCAAGTATTTTAGTGGATATCCTTCAGTAGATACAATTCTATATGACAGAATAATATCGCGTCGTATCCTCCTTTGGGTAGAGTCTCATAGACCCAGACGTAGCAATCAATCGGTGTACGTAACATTGCGAAAACCTATCGCTGACTGTTGCTTTGTACAAGATTTTATCAAAGAGAGCAATATGTTTCGCTTCTAGTCTATTCGCCAACACAATACATACATGCGGGACTCTAATTTTGATAACGGGGGATTTAAAACATCCCTGGCTATACAACCAGGTGGATCATCATTCACCACGTTCGTGGATTTACTGATATGAGAGATTCCGACCAACCGTATACCTTCTCCATAATATCGACAACAGGTCCTACCGTGGTGGAGAATATTCTTCCTAAACCGATAACCGGAATAAGGGATCATGTTTTCATACATTTCGATAACGTTTGTAACGCTAAGCGCGAAAGCGACTGAACAAAATAGGTAAGAAAAGTGATCTACTGCGCTCTTATCGCCGCTTTACAATGTACTAAAAACGGGATTTCTCTGATTCGGATTATCGTTGGCTATCTCTACTGGAGCATGTTGGATCTATGCTAGAGGAAATCTAAATATTCAGTCTAAAGTAAGCTTCTCAAAATAAAAAAAATTAATCAACGAAACAGTACTTGAAATTGAATGAAAATGATGGCCAGATCATGTGAGTTTAATGAGGTATCAAACACAGCAGATCCATGGGCACAATTTACTCGACTGTGAAACGCAGTTATCCTATGAATTCGAGATGACGAACAATCTTTTCAAACGCATTTAGTTGCTCAGCTGCACCAAAATCAGAAGATTTTATAGAGATTCATTCATTCGAGGACCATTATTAAAACAGGTGTTTATGACTGGAAATCTACGTTTGCTTTCACTGAATCCGTTGAATAGAACGCTGATCATTAGCAGAGTTGAATTTAAGAGTTGAATTTTCGGGGCTAAATTTACTGGTCTATTTTGGAATACACTATTCATATTCATAGCGGACTTTGAGTAAAGTAATGATTTCACCGACGGTGGTAGTGCAGAATTTACAAAAAATAAAATGTAAATAAATATTCTTGACCCGACCTAATAACTTCAATGCTGATCAAATCCTGTCATGCGCAAGTGTCTGACCAATATCTGACGTTTCTTCTTATCTCAAGAATTGCACGTCGGAATCAGAAGGTATTTAAGTAAATACAAATTTAGAAAATAAGGCAACATTTTGACAAAAACGGACATATGTCGGTTGTCAAAATATAGCTTTCCCAAAATTGAATCTTAACTAACACATTTCCTAACAACTTTGAGATTAAACGAGTGTTGTAGATTAACTCGTATGTATTTATGCATGTTACCTTGATATTTTGTAGTATGTAGTCAATCGTAATTCACAATTCATTAGGCTATATAAACATAGCATTTTTGGAAAATATACGAATGGACACGTGATTTCCATATCATTTGTTACATCTGAGTTTATATAAATGATCTATTTTCGAACAAATCCTTTATGTATAACAGAAAGTGGAACGGGCCTAGCACTCTTCCTTGTGGTACTCCGCTGGTGGTTTTGAACTTTTAGATAGCACACCGTTTACATTAACTCGGAAATGGCGAATTGACATGTGTTGGCATTTTAATGAAAGGAGTGGTTCACTTATTCCTAAACGTATCCGTTTTTGAGGAATGTGTCAAAATCTTCAGAAATGTCTAATTAACAGACGTGAATGGGAGAACCTCTCTCCAACTCCTTCGTCTATTCGTTCAACGCTATGAGAAGATTCGTTGAACATGAGCGATGAGATCGAAATCCATGCTGAGCTGTCGAACACAAATTAAGCAAAACAAATTATGCAACGATTCTTTCCGAGAATATACGTTCCATTAACTTACCAATAACAGGTAATAGTGTGACGGGACGATAATTTGCAGCGTCAGATCGGCAGCATCTTTGAGGATAGGTGTAATCACGCCGGACTTCCAATTCTTCGGTACCACATTCTGAACGGAAATGCCGCAGGCATTTTTATTTGTTGCCTGTGTATTTTGCTTCGTTAACTGCCAATTCATTGAACTTAAAAGCTTGACGACTCTATGAGAGCTGACCCTGATTCTGCATCCAACTGTGAACAAACTTACGCAGTCATGGTGCCCCATTTATTTTTTTTACATTTAAACATGCACTTGTACATATATTTCGATTCAGTGGGTGAAGTAAAGTTAATTGCATTTTTAACCGTAAAACGTGAATTGTGTAAGATGCGTTGAGAAAACCACGATGGGCCTCTTTTCGCTTATTTGATTCGCTGTAATCTGGTGTATCTTGAGGATAAAAGGATGAAGCAATGCACATACAGACCTGTGTATAACGATTGGAGGTGTATCGTAAGACACTCATGGTATCCATGAGAATTCCGTAGACGAATGATTTTAACTTTCCATCTACTTTCACCACGCAACCGAAGATATTGAAGTATTGGGACGAAGTTTTAAACTGTGTTGCGAATTTCTGCTTGTCGTTGTTCGTATACCTTGTCTGCAGATCATTCCGGAGAGCTTAATATTCGAACCATCCGTGAGCTAACTGTCATGTTTCATCTCATAAATTTCACACTTGGAAAGTCAGAAGCAGAAAGTTAACAATAAACTGCTATAACCGAATGTATTCCAAACTAATCCCATAATAAAAACTAATATAATTTCAACAATATTTTAAGCACCCTGTTGAATGGTATTCTTTAAAACCCATATATTAATTACGCAAGAAATTTGATGAAAAGCTGAAATTATTTTCATTATTCTAGCAGTGGGTCTTATTCTCCATTTCAGCGTGATACTTAACAGGTTTATCGATTAAAACGCAGGAAGTTACAAACAACTTATATCAACTGTCGGTATTGATCGCTACATCGGATGGTAGACTTGCATTATCGTGTGAAATTTGCTTTTATCATAAAAGTTGCGGTAGTTTTGTAAGGTACAAGGTTGGTAGAGATCGATGTGGCGAACTTTGTGCACTCGGCTATAGATAGTTCGTGAAATGTGTGCAGTTGTTCGTGGTTCTAGCTCAAATGTGAAGCAATTGTGTGAACCGTTAACAAAGTGTGTTAGTCATCTCATGTGTCTTGGATACACAATTTTTATTTTAAAAAGCAACGGTTTATTTTATATTGTTCACTGTTCAGAAGTATGATGCACACAGAGGCAGAAGTTACTGCAATCAAAGCGATGTGCAGTCGTGAATTTAGTCGCGACCTTTGCATACTCTTTCAGTGAGCGTCATTCTGTAAAAAATCGAAATGTGCCGTTCACCTTGCTCAAAATTATTGTTTCCTCAAAGTCGATTATCATGCATGTAAGTATAACATCACTAATTACACCGAGTTATGGTTCAAGGATGTCATATCTCCCAGTTCTGAAATTACACCTACAACCTCGTATCTCATATAGCCACTGACTAACAATTCTATGTCAGTGCTGCATGTCTGCCCTATCAATTTTTTAGATATTAACTGAAGCAAAATTTAAGGGACCGGAAAATCATTTTTCGCAAAATCTCAGCAGACGGAGTAATGGGTCGCAACTACGAACTGCCTAACAGAATCCCGTGATATTTGAAACGGTTGATCTTATATACTGCAATCCCTGTCTCTCCACCCTGGCATGAAGTTATTAATTCCAAATTTACAGTTTCATTTCACAACTCCTCAAAGTTTACTGAAGCGTCAAGCAAGGGTGCCTGCTTTCCTTCACGCTGTTCGGAACTATCGTTGCTCTACTGATGACGGGTTTAGAGTCAAAAACCCATCAAAACTCCTCTTGAAAATCTGCTGAGTTTACAACATAATCTGGTAGATTGTTCCAAGTAAAGCAAACTCGCACGACAAAAAATGTCGTATGCAGTTGAGTAGTGAGTGAGGTACAGTTAGAATAAATGTGTTAGCTCTTGTCTTATACGAGCCCCATAGATTAAACAAGCATTGTAGAGGGTGATTTGCGGTGTTCGAAATGTTGTAAACCAAAATCAAATCGCCCTGAAAACGACGACGAGGATACTCGAATAAATTCAGGGTTTTGATTCGCTCGTTGTATGGTTTCCGGCTGAGTCCGGTGACATGTTTCGTAGCTCGATGATATATTCTTTGCAAAGTCGCAACATCTTTTTAAGCCATGATGACCATGCTTGAACTGCATATTTCATCGTTGGCCTTATGTACGTATTTATAATGCAGCGATTTGTCTGTTTTGAGAACCTACCGAAAATTCTCTTTAGGAGTGACAATTTCTTTGATGTTTTACGATAGACGGAGTTCCGGTGGCTTGACATCCCTAGGGTGTTGCTTATTAGCACACCCAATTCCTTTTGTTTTATGGTTCACGAGAGGCTGTGTGTAACAAGAAAATATTGGAACTCCTCATATTTTCAAAGGTTAAACATATGACACTTTTGAAAATTGAAAAATGGGCGATAGTTTTTGGACCAAACCTGGAGATTGTCCAGATCGTTCCAAAGCAGTTCGCAGTCTTCCGGCCTATTTATCCTCGACCACACATTTATATCGTTCGCGAACAGTACGATCTTACATTTGATAAGAGCCGGTATGTCACTGGCACAAACTGCGAAGAGAATTGGTCCGAGGAACTCCACTTGTCACGGCTACCGATTTCGATAAGGCACCGTCCACAGTGACTTGATGGTGTACACCACGTGCTTACTAAAGGATTTCATTCTTATCAGCAATACTGAGTACTTTCAATTTATTGAGCATCCATCGAATCCAAAAGACAAAGGAAAAGTATTCAGTTTTAGTTCGTGTCTGATGTGCAATTGGGTACAATATTTTATAATGTACCGCCACTTTTGTCTTCACGGATAGCTTGAATTTGTCTCGGATGTTAGCAATTATATAAATCGGATTAATTTAGTGCGGTATCCACTTTTCGATTAAGTCACATAGACCCAGACGTCGCAATCTTTCGGTGTATAAAAAATCGCGAGGTCCTATTACTAAATTTGTTGTTCTGTGATAGATTTTAATAAAGAGAGCAATATCTTCTCGGAACCAAGAAGCACTGACTTCTACGGCATACTCCATCGTATGGCGACCGTAGACGTTCTTTATCGTTAGTAAAGTTATCAGCGAGAATCTTCCAAATATTCTACGAAAGATACTAATCTATCGATACTCCAAGAACTATCTACAACGAGCTCTTTGTCAATTTCTCAGTTTCTAATAGATATGTCCAAGGAACATGATTACCAATGCGGAGCATCTGGCTTTTCCGTACGTTTAATCTCATACCATTCATGGCTGCCCAATTTGACACGTTGTCCAAATCTATTTGCAGTTTCTCACAATCATGTGTAGAAATAATTTGCGTCCATATTTTCATATCATCTGCGAACAGGCTCATTTTGGATTAAATGACGGGGGTAAATCGTTTATGTATAATAGAAAGAGAAACGGGACACCGCTGGTGGTTTTGAACTTTCGGATAGCACCCCGTTTACTTTAACTTGGGCTTGGCGATTTGACAGGTGGTGGCATAACAATGAAAGGAGTGGCTCACGTATTCCTAAACGTATCCGTTTTTGAGGAATCTGTCAAAATCTTCAGAAATGTCTAATTAACAGACGTGAATGGGAGAACCTCTATCCAACTCCTTCGTCTATTCGTTCAACGCTGTGAGAAGATTCGTTGAACATGAGCGATGAGATCGAAATCCATGCTGAGCTCTCGAACACAAATTAAGCAAAACAAATTATGCAACGATTCTTTCCGAGAATATACGTTCCGTGAACTTACCAATAACAGGTAATAGTGTGACGGGACGATAATTTGCAGCGTCAGATCGGCAGCATCTTTGAGGATAGGTGTAATCACGCCGGACTTCCAATTCTTCGGTACCACATTCTGAACGGAAATGCCGCAGGCATTTTTATTTGTTGCCTGTGTATTTTGCTTCGTTAACTGCCAATTCATTAAACTTAAAAGCTTGACGACTCTATGAGAGCTGACCCTGATTCTGCATCCAACTGTGAACAAACTTACGCAGTCATGGTGCCCCATTTATTTTATTTACATTTAAACATGCACTTGTACATATATTTCGATTCAGTGGGTGAAGTAAAGTTAATTGCATTTATAACCGTAAAACGTGAATTGTTTAAGATGCGTTGAACAAACTACGATGGGCCTCCTTTCGCTTATTTGATTCGCTGTAATCTGGTGTATCTTGAGGATAAAAGGATGAAGCAATGCACATACAGACCAGTGTATAACGATTGGAGGTGTATCGTAAGACACTCACTCTATCCATGAGAATTCCGTAGACGAATGATTTTAACTTTCCATCTACTTTCACCACGCAACCGAAGATATTGAAGTATTAGGACGACGTTTTAAACTGTGATGCGAATTTCTGCTTGTCGTTGTTCGTATACCTTGTCTGCAGATCATTCCAGAGAGCTTAACATTCGAACCATCCTTAAGCTAACTGTCATGTATCATCTCATAAATTTCACACTTGGAAAGTCAGAAGCAGAAAGTTACCAATAAACAGCTATAACCGAAAGTATTCCACATTAATCCCATAATAAAAACTAATATAATTTCAACAATATTTAAAGCACCTTGTTGTATGCTATTCTTTAAAACCCATATATTAATTACGCCAGAAATTTGATGAAAAGCTGAAATTATTTTCATTAATCTAGCAGTGGGTCTTAGTCTCCATTTCAGCGTGATACTTAACAGGTTTATCGATTAAAACGCAAGGAGTTACAAACAACTTATATCAACTGTCGGTATTGATCGCTACATCGGATGGTAGACTTGCATTATCGCGTGAAATTTGCTTTTATCATAAAAGTTGCGGTAGTTTTGTAAGGTGCACAGTTTGTAGAGATCGATGTGGCGAACTTTGTGCACTCGGCAATAGATAGTTCGTGAAATGTGTGCAGTTGTTCGTGGTTCTAGCTCAAATGTGAAGCAATTGTGGGAACCGTTAACAAAGTGTGTTAGTCATCTCATGTGTCTTGGATACACAATTTTGATTTTAAAAAGCAACGATTTATTTTATATTGTTCATTGTTCAGCAGTATGATGCACACAGAGGCAGGAGTTACAGCAATCAAAGCGATGTGCAGTCGTGAATTTAGTCGCGACCTTTGCATACTCATTCATTGAGCGTCATTCTGTAAAAAAAATCGAAATGTGCCGTTCACCTTGCTCAAAATTATTGTTTCCTCAAAGTCGATTATCATGCATGTAAGTATAACATCACTAATTACACCGCGTTATGGTTCAAGGATGTCATATCTCCCAGTTCTGAAATTACACCTACAACCTCGTATCTCATATAGCCACTGACTAACAATTCTATGTCAGTGCTGCATGTCTGCCCTATCAATTTTTTAAATATTAACTGAAGCAACTTTTGGGGGACCGGAAAATCATTTTTCGACAAATCTCAGCAGACGGAATAATGGGTCGCAACTACGAACTGCCTAACAGAATCCCGTGATATTTGAAACGGTTGATCTTATATACTGCAATCCCTGGGTTCCATACCAGAGCATGACGCGTGATGTCCTCATAAGGTTTCCGCAAGGTGTGCCCAACCCATCTCCACTTTCTTCTACTGATCTGCTGGGCGATCGGGTCCTCAGCGGCAATCTGCCACAGGTCTTGATTCCTTATCTTTTCTCTCCATTTTACCCCAATAATTCGACGAAGGCAATTATTGTGGAATGATTGCAAGCGGCCAGAAGACTTTGCTGTCTTTGGCCAGGTTTCCGATCCATAGCATAGCACGGATTTGACGTTGCTTCTGAATATACGGAGTTTCGTGCGTTTTGATAGAACCTTCGACTCCCAAATGGGTTTCAAAGCTATGAACGCGTATCTTGCTTTGCCGATTCTGCGACTATGTCTTCGTCCGTGCCACCACTTATTGAAACAATGCTGCCGAGGTAGACGAATTGCGTGACGTCTTTGACTGCTTTACCATTGATGGTGATTGATGGGTGCTCATCAGTTAGCACACGAAGGACTTCTGTTTTTTCGGTATTCACGCGTAGTCCTGCATATGAAGCAAAGTGTGCTAGTCTATCGGTCTTTCTCTGAAGACGTTGGGGGTCACGTGATATCAAGCAGACATCATCAGCGTATTCCAGATCCTCCAAATGCTCGGATTCCTTCCAATCGATACCATTCCTCTCATCTTTTACTGTCTGTTTCATTATCCAGTCTATTACCAACAGAAAAATCATTGGGGAGAACCGGCATCCCTGGCGAACGCCAGTCTCAACTGCAAATTGATCGGTCAGTCTTCCGTTGTGAATTACCTGACAGGAGGCACCTTCATACAGCTGCTTTATGAGGTCCATGTACAGCGGTGGGACCCCATAGTGTGGCAAAAGCTCCCATATGAATTCGCGGTCCACACTGTCGAAGGTTTTTCAAAATCTATGAAGTTGAGGCAAAGAGGCGATTGCCATTCAATGCTTTGTTCAATTATTATGCGGAGGGTCGAAATTTGGTCGATACCAGACTTTTGTTTTCTGAAGCCTGATTGCTCTGGCCGTAACGCTTGGTGGATAGCGTCGCGCAAACGCATAAGGATGATGCGTATAAGTAATTTACTAGGGACTGAGAGCACCATGATACCTCGCCAGTTTTTGCATAGCCTCAGATCCCCTTTTTAGGAAGTTTGACCAAATGACCTCTCTTCCAATCATTTTGGG
The DNA here is from genome assembly GCA_013407085.1 of Atriophallophorus winterbourni. Lineage (NCBI taxonomy): Eukaryota > Metazoa > Platyhelminthes > Trematoda > Plagiorchiida > Microphallidae > Atriophallophorus > Atriophallophorus winterbourni. Next base: position 168,243 of record JACCGJ010020523.1, read on the forward strand.
ACCCGTCTTTCTTACCAGATTTTCTGCAGCAGAGGAAGTAACATATCAGCCGAGGTGTCTAAATCAGCCTTCAGAGCTTCCGGTGGAATCCCATCTGGACCTGGTGCTTTGCCATTCTTTAGCGATTTTAAGGCAAAAAGGATTTCATTTCGACCGGGGGGTCGGTGTTTACGTCTAGCAAATTTGCTGCAGGTGGGATGTCAGTGACTGAAGTAGGTGCTGGTCGATTTAGGAGTTCCTTGAAATGCTCCATCCATCGCTTTCCTCGCACCGATTCCTGACTGATTAGGTTACCTTCACCGTCCTTTAATATTTTGCCGTAAGGTATTTTCCTTCCTGATAAGGTTCTGGTAATGTTGTAGACGGTGTTCAGGTCTCTCTTTTCTGCTGCATTTTCCGCCTCGGTTGCCAGCATTTCATAGAACCGCCTCTTGTCACTTCTGGCACTTCGTTTCACGTCTTTATTTAGGGAGCCGTATTGTTTGATCAGTTGGTTTTTCTGCTTGGTGTCCTTACACCGGAGGATCTGTTGTTTCAGCTGCCTTCTCGAGTTGATCAGTGTCCAAGTCTCACTCGAGATCCACTCTTTGTCTTTCTTTACCAGTCTGCCAATTACGTGCTTAACAAGTGTCTTGCCAACAGTCTTTCAGAGTCCAGTGTTCATTTATTGGGAGCTCAGGGGTTAAGTTGTTGAGCGATTCGAATCTGTTTTTCAGTGAGATTGAGAAAATTTCTCTTGTACGCTCTTCCCTTAGTTTCTGCGTGTGGTACTTTACACTAGGCCGACTGCTGGTTTCGCAGAAAGCTCTCAACTTGATTCTAATTTTGGCCATTAGAAGGTAGTGGTCTGAAGCAACATCCGCACCTCGCATTACGCGTGTATCAAGGAGACTATGTCTCCATTTTCGTGAAATCGATAGGTGATCGATTTGATTGGCAGTAACACCATCAGGTGATGTCCAGGTGGCCTTGTGGATGTTTCGGTGTTGAAAGATGCTGCCTCCGATGACCAGATCGTTGAGCGCGCAAAAATCTGCGAAAAGTTCACCGTTCTCATTCATTTCACCTAGGGCATGCGTACCCATCACAGATTCTCTCCCTGTGTTGTCTGGACCCAATTTCGCGTTCATGTCACCCATCAAAATCTTGATATATCGCTTGGGTGTCTTGTCTAGGACAGACTGCAGACGCACGTAAAATTCTTCTTTCGACTTCAAGGCTAGCATTGTTTGTGGGCGCATAACATTGAATTACCGTCACATTTCTCCCCTTGGAGTTGAATCTGGCTGTGATTATCCGTGAGTCAACGGGTTCCCATCCAATGAGAGCGCCTGCAGCTATTGGGGATAACATAATGGCGACGCCTTCCGAATGACTATGGTTCTCATCTTCATGACCTGAGTAAATAATCCGTTCCCCGGAATGTCAAAATCAGCATGCCAGATCCATTCCATCTACTTTCACATATTCCCAGCAGTTGTATACCATACTTTTGCATTTCTTTCGCGACCTGTGCAGCCTTTCCGGTCTCATACATCGTACGGACGTTCCATGTGGCAATCTTAGTTGTTGCTTTCATCGACAGAAGATTCATCTGCTGACTGGCTTCCGGTGGGCTTTCACCAGTCTGCTTCATTTTTAACTCAGATGAGGTTTCTTCTCGATTCAAGCATGGAGATCCTACTTTGGTATGACATGTTGCTTTGGTTACAGTAGCGGTTTGAGATTTTTACAGAGTAGGGTTGCTGACCCCGCGTCTAACCCTCCTCCTTTTGCAGACGGGCTTGGGACCGTCCTCGGCGGAGTATTGTGATTGTGTAATCCGCAGGAAGCGGAGGTTTGGAGTCAGGGTTTACATCCCCCAGATGGACTGCCCTCCCAGGCTGACGAGCTCCATCTACCCGAAGCGAACTGGTTTTGAGGCGCCAGTCACCCGCCTTCGCCCCTTCTTCTGTCAGTAGAAGCAGTTCCGCCACGAGCAGACGGAGTAATGCATCGCAACTACGAACTGCCTAAAAGAATCCCGTGACATTTGAAACGCTTGATCTTATATACTGCATTCCCTGTCTCTCCACCCTGGCTAGAAGGTATCGATTACAAATTTACAGTTTCATTTCACAACTCCTCAAAGTTTACTGAGGCGTCAAGCAAGGGTGCCTACTTTCCTTCACGCTGTTCGGAACTATCGCTGTTCTACTGATGACGGGTTTAGAGTCAAAAACCCGTCAAAACTCCTCTTGAAAATCTGCTGAGTTTACAACATAATCTGGTAGATTGTTCCAAGTAAAGCAAACTCGCACGGCAAAAAATGTCGTATGCAGTTGAGTAGTGAGTGAATAAATGTGTGAGCTCTTGTCTTATACGAGCCCCATAGATTAAACAAGCATTGTAGAGGGTGATTTGCGGTATTCGAAATGTTGTAAACCAAAATCAAATCGCCATGAATACGACGACGAGGATACTCGAATAAATTCAGGGTTTTGATTCGCTCGTTGTATGGTTTCCAGCTGAGTCCGGTGACAAGTTTCGTAGCTCGATGATATATTCTTTGCAAAGTCGCAACATCTTTTTAAGCCATGATGACCATGCTTGAACTGCATATTTCATCGTTGGCCTTATGTACGTATTTATAATGCAGCGATTTGTCTGTTTTGAGAACCTACCGAAAATTCTCTTTAGGAGTGACAATTTCTTTGATGTTTTACGATAGACGGAGTTTCGGTGGCTTGACATCCCTAGGGTGTTGCTTATTAGCACACCCAAGTCCTTTTGTTTTATGATCCACGAAAGGCTGTGTGTAACAAGAAAATGCTGGAACTCCTCATATTTTCAAAGGTTAAACATATGACACTTTTGAAAATTTGAAAAATAGGTGATAGTTAATGGACCGAACCTTGGGATTGTCCAGATCGTTCCGAAGCAGTTCGCAGTCTTCCGGACTATTTATCCCCGACCGGACATTTATATCGTTCGCGAACAGTAGGATCTTACATTTGATAAGAGCCGGTATGTCACTAGCACAAACTGCGAAGAGAATTGGTCAGAGGACGGATTCCTGAGGAACTCCACTTGTCACGGCTACCGATTTGGATAAGGCACCGTCCACAGTGACTTGATGGTGTACACCACGTGCTTACTAAAGGATTTCATTCTTATCAGCCATACTGAGTACTTTCAATTTATTGAGCATCCATCGAATCCAAAAGTCGAAGGAAAAGTATTCAGTTTCAGTTCGTGTCTGATATGCAATTGGGTACAATATTTTATAATGTACCGCCACTTTTTGTCTTCACGGATAGCTTGACTTTGTCTCGGATGTTAGCAATTATATAAATCGGATTAATTTAGCGCGGTATCCACTTTTCGATTGAGTCACATAGACCCAGACGTCGCAATCTTTCGGTGTATAAAAAATCGCGAGGTCCTATTACTAAATTTGCTGTTCTGTGATAGATTTTAATAAAGAGAGCAATATCTTCTCGAAACCAAGAAGCACTGACTTCTACGGCATACACCATCGTATGGCGACCGTAGACGTTCTTTATCATTAGTAAAGTTATCAGCGAGAATCTTCCAAATATTCTTCGAAAGATACTTATCTATCGATACTCCAAGAACTATCTACAACGAGCTCTATGTCAATTTCTCAGTTTCTAATAGATATGTCCAAGGAACATGATTTCCAATGCGGAGCATCTGGCTTTTCCGTACGTTTAATCTCATACCATTCATGGCTGCCCAATTTGACACGTTGTCCAAATCTATTTGCAGTTTCTCACAATCATGTGCAAAAATAATTTGCGTCCATATTTTCATATCATCTGCGAACAGGCTTATTTTCTATTAAATGACGGGGGTAAATCGTTTATGTATAATAGAATGAGAAAGGAGACTCCGCTGGTGGTTTTGAACTTTCGGATAGCACCCCGTTTACTTTAACTTGGGCTTGGCGATTTGACAGGTGGTGGCATAACAATGAAAGGAGTAATTCACTTATTCCTAAACGTATCCGTTTTTGAGGAATCTGTCAAAATCTTCAGAAATGTCTAATTAACAGACGGGAATGGAAGAACTTCTATATAACTCCTTCGTCTATTCGTTCAACGCTATCAGATGATTCGTTGAACATGAGCGATGAGATCGAAATACATGCTGAGCTGTCGTAAACAAATTAAGCAAAACAAATTATACAACGATTCTTTCCGAGAATACACGTTCCATGAACTTACCAATAACAGGTAATAGTGTGACGGGACGATAATTTGCAGCATCAGATCGGCAGCCTCTTTGAAGATAGGTGTAATCACGCCGGACTTCCAATTCTTCGGTACCACATTTTGAACGGAAATGCCGCAGGCATTTTTATTTATTGCCGGTGTATTTTGCTTCGTTAACTGCCAATTCATTAAACTTAAAAGCTTGAAGACTCTATGAGAGCTGACCCTGATTCTGCATCCAACTGTGAACAAACTTACGCAGTCATGGTGCCCCATTTATTTTTTTACATTTAAACATGCACTTGTACATATATTTCGATTCAGTGGGTGAAGTAAAGTTAATTGCATTTTTAACCGTAAAACGTGAATTGTTTATGATGCGTTGAGCATACCACGATGGGCCTCTTTTCGCTTATTTGATTCGCTGTAATCTGGTGTATCTTGAGGATAAAAGGATGAAGCAATGCACATACAGACCAGTGTATAACGATTGGAGGTGTATCGTAAGACACTCACTGTATCCATGAGAATTCCGTAGACGAATGATTTTAACTTTCCATCTACTTTCACCACGCAACCGAAGATATTGAAGTATTAGGACGACGTTTTAAACTGTGTTGCGAATTTCTGCTTGTCGTTGTTCGTATACCTTGTCTGCAGATCATTCCAGAGAGCTTAACATTCGAACCATCCTTAAGATAAATGTCATGTATCATCTCATAAATTTCACAATTGGAAAGTCAGAACCAGAAAGTTACCAATAAACTGCTATAAATGAATGTATTCCAAATTAATCCCATAATAAAAACTAATATAATTTCAACAATATTTTAAGCACATTGTTGAATGCTATTCTTTAAAACCCATATATTAATTACGCAGAAATTATTTTCATTATTCTAGCAGTGGGTCTTAGTCTCCATTTCAGCGTGATACTTAACAGGTTTATCGATTAAAACGCAGGAAGTTACAAACAACTTATAACAACTGTCGGTATTGATCGCTACATTGGATGGTAGACTTGTATTATCGTGTGAAATTTGCTTTTATCATAAAAGTTGCGGTAGTTTTGTAAGGTGCAAAGTTTGTAGAGATCGATGTGGCGAACTTTGTGCACTCGGCTATAGATAGTTCGTGAAATGTGTGCAGTTGTTCGTGGTTCTAGCTCAGATGTGAAGCAATTGTGTGAACCGTTAACAAAGTGTGTTAGTCATCTCATGTGTCTTGGATACAAAATTTTGATTTAAAAAAGCAACGGTTTATTTTATATTTTTCACTGTCCAGCAGTATGATGCACACAGAGGCAGGAGTTACAGCAATGAAAGCTATGTGCAGTCGTGAATTTAGTCGCGACGTTTGCATGAGCGTCATTCTGTAAAAAAATCGAAATGTGCCGTTCACCTTGCTCAAAATTATTGTTTCCTCAAAGTCGATTATCATGCATGTAAGTATAACATCACTAATTACACCGAGTTATGGTTCAAGGATGTCATATCTCCCAGTTCTGAAATTACACCTACAACCTCGTATCTCATATAGCCACTGACAAACCATTCTATGCCAGTGCTGCATGTCTGCCCCATCAATTTTTAGATATTAACTGAAGCAACGTTTGAGGGACCGGAAAATCATTTTTCGACAAATCTCAGCAGTTGGAGTGATGGGTCGGAACTACGAACTGCCTAAAAGAATCCCGTGGCATTTGAAACGGTTGATCTTATATACTGCATTCCCTGTCTCTCCACCCTGGCAAGAAGTTATTAATTCCAAATTTACAGTTTCATTTCACAACTCCTCAAAGTTTACTGAGGCGTCAAGCAAGGGTGCTGCTTTCCTTCACGCTGTTCGGAACTATCGTTGCTTTACTGATGACGGGTTTAGAGTCAAAAACCCATCAAGACTCCTCTTGAAAATCTGCTGAGTTTACAACATAATCTGGTAGATTGTTCCAAGTAAAGCAAACTCGCACGGCAAAAAATGTCGTATGCAGTTGAGTAGTGAGTGAGGTACAGTTAGAATAAATGTGTAAGCTCTTGTCTTATACGAGCCCCATAGATTAAACAAGCATTGTGGAGGGTGATTTGCGGTATTCGAAATGTTGTACACCAAAATCAAATCACCCCGAAAACGACGACGAGGATACTCGAATAAATTCAGGGTTTTGATTCGCTCGTTGTATGGTTTTCGGCTGAGTCAGGTGACATGTTTCGTAGCTCGATGATATATTCTTTGCAAAGTCGCAACATCTTTTTAAGCCATGATGACCATGCTTGAACTGCATATTTCATCGTTGGCCTTATGTACGTATTTATAATGCAGCGATTTGTCTGTTTTGAGAACCTACCGAAAATTCTCTTTAGGAGTGACAATTTCTTTGATGTTTTACGATAGACGGAGTTTCGGTGGCTTGACATCCCTAGGGTGTTGCTTATTAGCACACCCAAGTCCTTTTGTTTTATGATCCACGAAAGGCTGTGTGTAACAAGAAAATGCTGGAACTCCTCATATTTTCAAAGGTTAAACATATGACACTTTTGAAAATTTGAAAAATAGGTGATAGTTAATGGACCGAACCTGGAGATTGTCCAGATCGTTCCGAAGCAGTTCGCAGTCTTCCGGACTATTTATCCCCGACCACACATTTATATCGTTCGCGAACAGTACGATCTTACATTTGATAAGAGCCGGTATGTCACTGGCACAAACTGCGAAGACAATTGGTCCGAGGACGGATTCCTGAGGAACTCCACTTGCCACGGCTACCGATTTCGATGGAGCACCGTCCACAGTGACTTGATTGTGTACACCACGTGCTTACTAAAGGATTTCATTCTTAGCAGCCATACTGAGTACTTTCAATTTATTGATCATCCATCGAATCCAAAAGTCGAAGGAAAAGTATTCAGTTTCAGTTCGTGTCTGATGTGCAATTGGGTACAATATTTTATAATGTACCGCCACTTTTGTCTTCACGGATAGCTTGACTTTGTCTCGGATGTTAGCAATTATATAAATCGGATTAATTTAGCGCGGTATCCACTTATCGATTGAGTCACATAGACCCAGACGTCGCAATCTTTCGGTGTATAAAAAATCGGGAGGTCCTATTACTAAATTTGCTGTTCTGTGATAGATTTAAATAAAGAGAGCAATATCTTCTCGAAACCAAGAAGCACTGACTTCTACGGCATACTCCATCGTATGGCGACCGTAGACGTTCTTTATCATTAGTAAAGTTATCAGCGAGAATCTTCCAAATATTCTTCGAAAGATACTTATCTATCGATACTCCAAGAACTATCTACAACGAGCTCTATGTCAATTTCTCAGTTTCTAATAGATATGTCCAAGGAACATGTTTACCAATGCGGAGCATCTGGCTTTTCCGTACGTTGAATCTCATACCATTCATGGCTGCCCAATTTAACACGTTGTCCAAATCTATTTGCAGTTTCTCACAATCATATGCAGAAATAATTCGCGTCCATATTTTCATATCATCTGCGAACAGGCTCATTTTGGATAAAATGACGGGGGTAAATCGTTTATGTATAATAGAAAGAGAAAGGAGACTCCGCTGGTGGTTTTGAACTTTCGGATAGCACCCCGTTTACTTTAACTTGGGCTTGGCGATTTGACAGGTGGTGGCATTTCAATGAAAGGAGTGGTTCACTTATTCCTAAACGTATTCGTTTTTGAGGAATCTGTCAAAATCTTCAGAAATGTCTAATTAACAGACGTGAATGGAAGAACTTCTATATAACTCTTTCGTCTATTCGTCTAACGCTATGAGAAGATTCGTTGAACATGAGCGATGAGATCGAAATCCATGCTGAGCTGTCGAAAACAAATTAAGCAAAACAAATTATGCAACGATTCTTTCCGAGAATATACGTTCCGTGAACTTACCAATAACAGGTAATAGTGTGACGGGACGATAATTTGCAGCGTCAGATCGGCAGCCTCTTTGAAGATAGGTGTAATCACGCCGGACTTCCAATTCTTCGGTACCACATTCTGAACGGAAATGCCGCAAGCATTTTCATTTGTTGCCTGTGTATTTTGCTTCGTTAACTGCCAATTTATTAAACTTAAAAGCTTGACGACTCTATGAGAGCTGACCCTGATTCTGCATCCAACTATGAACAAACTTACGCAGTCATGGTACCCCATTTATTTTATTTACATTTTAACATGCACTTGTACATATATTTCGATTCAGTGTGTGGGTGAAGTAAAGTTAATTGCAATTTTTACCGTTAAAAAACCGTGAATGTTTAAGATGCAGACTTGTTGGAGCATACCACGATGGGCCCTCTTTTCGATTATTTGATTCGCTTGTAATCTGGTGATCTGGGATTAAAAGGACTGAAGCAATGCACAACAGACCAGTGTTTATAACGATTGGATTGGTTGTTTATCGTAAGACACTACTGATCATGTAGGAAGAATTCCGTAGACGAATGATTTTAACTTCCATCTACTTTCACAGAACGAACCGAAGATATTGAAGTATAGGACGACTTTTTAAACTGTTTGTTGCGAATTTCTGCTGTTCGTGTGTGTTATACCTTAGTCTGCAGATTCATTCCAGGAGGATAACATTCGAACCGGTCCTTAAGTTAATGTAAGTATCATCTCATAAATTTCCACACCTGGAAAGTTCAGAGCAGAAAGAAAGAGAAGTTACCAAATACAATGCTTATAACCGATAATGTATTCCAATTTAATCCCTATTAAAAACTAATTATATTTGAACAATATTTTAGGCACCTTTTTTAAGGTTCTCTTTCTAAAACCCAATATAATTACGCAAGAAATTGATGAAAAGCTGAAATTATTTTCATTATTATTCTAGCAGCTGGGTCTAGTCTCCATTTCAGCGGTTGATTACTTAACAGGTTTTTTAATCGATTAAAGCGAGGAAGTTACAAACAACTTATTCAACTGTCGTTAGTGATCGCTACATCGGAAATGGTTATTAGACTTGCATATCGTGTGAAAATTTGCTTTTATCATAAAGTTGCGGAAGTTTTGTAAGGTGCAATGTTTGTAGAGATCGATGTGGCGAACTTTGTGCACTCGGCTATAGATAGTACGTGAAATGTGTGCAGTTGTTCGTGGTTCTAGCTCAGATGTGAAGCAATTGTGTGAACCGATAACAAAGTGTTTGTGAGTCATCTCATGTATGGTACACAATTTTATTTTAAAAAGGCAAAACGGTTTTGTTTTATATTGTTCACTGTTCCGCAGTATGATGCACACAGAGGCAGGAGTTACTGGCAAATCAAAGCGATGTTGCAGTGTGAAATTTAGTCACGACTTTTTGCATTACTATTTCAGTGAGCGTCATTTGAACAAAAAAAAATCGAAATGTTGCCGTTCACTGCTCAAAATTATGGTCTCCCAAAGTCGATCTATCCATGCATTGTAAATATAACATCACTTAATAAACCGAGTCTGGTCAAGGATGTCATATTCCCAGTTCGAACATACACCTTACAAAACCTCGATCTGTCATATAGCCATATGACTAACAAGTTCTATGTTGGTCAGTGCTGTATGTCTGCCCTCACATTTTTCAATAATTAACTGATGAGCAACTTTTAAGGGACCGGGAAAATTATTTTTCGACCAAATCAGCAGAAGACGGGAAGTTTTAAGGTAATGGAGTTAGTAATGGCGGTCGCCGCAACTACCGAACTGCCTAACAGAATCCAGTGATATTTGAAACGTGTTGATCTATTATACTGCAATCCCTTTCTCTCCACCATTGCATGAAGTTATATTAATTCCAAATTACAGTTTCATTTCACAACTCCTCACAGTTTTATTGAGGCGTCAAGCAAGGGTGCCTGCTTTCCTTCACGCTGTTCGGAAACTATCGGTGCTCTCGTGATGACGGGTTTAGAGTCAAAAACCCATCAAGACTCCTCTTGAAAATCTGCTGAGTTCACAACATAATCTGGTAGATTGTTCCAAGTAAAGCAAACTCGCACGGCAAAAAATGTCGTATGCAGTTGAGTAGTGAGTGAGGTACAGTTAGAATAAATGTGTGAGCTCTTGTCTTATACGAGCC